>JAJOOR010011556.1:0-39067 GCA_036250505.1 Solanum acaule | reverse complement strand
GTTTGAGAAGAGGTAAGTATGTTTCATTTCTATCAAGTTTCAAGCTTATGTTTATGTTTTAGAATTCCCCTTACATGCTCGTACATTCCACGTACTGAGCCATTTGGCCTGCATCTTCTCATGATGCAGACACAGGTATTCAGGATCATCAACAGGAGCTTCGTCGATACACCCGAGAGTTCGAGTTAGCTATGGTGAGCCTCCTTGCTTCCGGAGGATTCCATTTACTTTCAGTTGTTAGGAGGTCGTGGGTTTTGTCCAGACTTCCATCATTGTCATTTAGAGGCTTCATAGATAGACAATAGAGTTTTAGAAGTCTTCATTTATTTTGTTAAATGTTTTAAAGACTTAAGTTGCCTATTTTATGGCGAGTTGAATATATTATTTTATTCAGAGTTTTTCATTTGAGTTAAAGCTTTTATTTCAGTTTTTAAGCTTTGTATGCTTGAATCAGTTTTCCGCTTGTAGTCAGCCAGGATGAGGGTTTGCTTGGGGACCAGCAATGGTCTTCGAGTGCCGGACACGTCCAGGGTGTAGGCTCGGGTCGTGACAATGTCAGTGTTGCTGCATTTAACCCGTCTGCCGCGCACCACCACATGGAAAACTAGTGCAAATGTACTAGCTTTCTTCTTCCCCTTCGGCACCAACTTCTCGTACTCGGCATAGAACTCTCGGACTGAAGAAGGAATGTAGGAGCCTCGGGGCCTGGTGAAGATCTCAAATTTTTGCCTTGACTTTTTTGTTGAATCGCTATTTTTTGCACCCTACTTCCTTGAGCACTATAGCATAGACTTATTATAATTGTTAAATCTGAAGATAAGGGATGGTTGAGTGTAAAAGGTGATCAATGATAGCTACAAAGTGCTTAAAAAGCCCTCTTTGAAAGAATGTGATGTGAAAGAAAAAAAATGAACAAGAGAAGTTACTTTGATGATGACCCTGGTCCTTCCAAGGACATCGTGCACCTTAACGCATGTAAAATACGTAAGTTGAGGGTGGCTATTATGAAAGAAAACTTTAAAAAAAAAAAAGATTGATACATTCTTGAGATGATACGAATTAGTTGTTAAATAATTATTGACGAGAGGGCTGAAAATAAAGAGAAGAAAATAATAGGTGATGAATTCTAAAATGGCAAAGTGCTTAAGAAAGTGTAAGTCACCATTGTATAGTTTTCGTACCCGTCCCCCAGCCTACATTACAACCCGTTAAAGCCCTATTTGATTCTATTCAAGCATGCTTAATTAGTGGAGATGTACATAATGGGCAAGCATTGTTCTTTGTGCATACATGTGAATTTTATTTCTGAGTGTGAGTTGTTCTTTGATGCAAGTCCTTAATTTATATTCAATCTTTTGAATTGAGTGTGTGGACTATTTCTCCTTGTGAGGGCACTCGTTTCATGATAGATATGTGATTTTATTAGCTTTCTTTGATGAGAGTAGGTGAGAAAACTTAAATTTGACGAGTTCATAGTGCTTCCTTAAGGTTAGAAGGTTAGAAGTTTGTTGTTTATTTGTATATCTTGCATAATGATTGAGAAGTGTACTTGATGTTTTGAAATTGGTATATGGCTTAAGTGTTTGTAGCAGGGAATTTTTGAGATGAGCTTTAATGTTTTCTCGACGACGAACAAAAAGTTTAAGTGTGGGTGTTGATGTGAGGCCAAAAATACATATTTTTAATCATTATTTTCCTCACATTTATTATTTATATTTGTCCTTTTTGAACATAAAGTTTATGGATTGTACTAAATTGTGTATTTTATTTGTAGGATTGAATTGGTGTGGAGATGAAGAAATTTGTAACTAAGACAAATTAAATATGGAAGATTGAAGAAGGAAATCAAGCAGGCAGCTTAATGGATTAAATTGAATAAAATAATATATAATATATATATGAAGTACATTGAAGGAAATAATTTGAATTGGCGTACAAATCATGCCACGTGTCACTAGCGATGGAAGCATCAACGAAAACAATTGAGGCGGTGCACAGTTCACACATGAATCCAATTTCGTTTGGTTTTGGATTGTTAATTTATTTTGGACTCAATTATTTTGTTTAGGATTTCCTACATCTATAAATAGTCCATAAGAATAATTATGAAGGGAGGAGGATGAATGTAGAAATTAATTTTTGATTTAGGGTTTCTTCTTTTCTTCTCTTTTATTTTATTTTACATCTTTTCTTTGAATGATGGGTTGTAATTGCTCTATGTCTATGTGGAGTTAAACTTCTCGTTCTTGGATTATATTTACTTACAATATGATTGTTTAGTAATTTTGATTCGGCATGATTTGTTTATCATATTAGTTGTTCTTATATTCTTGTGATTACTATTTTGATGTTTGATCACCATTGAAATAAACACATTGTCCAAATTGAACTCGGGAGAGGAATAAGAGGATAAAACGTGGAATATAAGGAGCATGATTTTTTCTTAATAATTAGGGTTAATTTGTATCTAGGATATGGATATACCTAGAAACCATGCTTGGTCACTATACAGGAAGAAATCTTAATGCTCGGTACTTAATCCATCATATCCCTGCTCAATGATGTAGGGTGTTATTTATCGTAGGCGATTACAGGTTGGGAGACCATGATCATACATTTAACCCTGTGAATTAATAACTAGATAATCAAATAAGTTGATGAAATTGATGCTAAACATGATTGTTAGTTAAATTATAATCCTAGATCGATTCATTCATTGATTGTGTAAACATCTATCTTTTCTTAATTAATTGTTTTTCAGTTATTTTATCTTTATTTTTATTTTAGTTAATATATTCATCTTTTGAAATCCTGCCCTTAAATAAATTATTAGAATTAATATAATTTAGTAAGAATAATTAATTGACAAGTCCTTTGGGTTCGATAATCTGGTTCTTTTAAGAGCCACTATATTACTTGTGCGATCGCGTACACTTGCGTGTGCAATTGGAAGCAACAACACCCAACTTGGTAAGAATTCCTCTAGTGTTATAGGATGTCAGGGTTTCTGGTAGTGATGCACTTCTACCTTTGCCTTCTTTGGGCGCTTGATTGATTTCTGCTTCACCAGTTTCTTCACCATCTTCTTTCTAATCGGTTGCTCACATGATTCTTTTCATAAGCTTGACTTGTTGCGTCTTCGCCTAGTCACAAGAATCTAGCCTTCATCACCATCTATATCAACTTGAGATTTTTCTAGCTCCAATGACTATTCTTCATGCTTTTCAGTGACACATATTTGGACCGGATCGAGTGAATCGAATGTGATGCAGATTTGGTTTGAACTAGCTTTCTCATCATCAAGGACAATCTTATTTTCTCTAACCAACCATGTCACTCTATCCTTGAAGACAAAACATTTTTCAAGAGGATGACTCACAAGTCTATGATACTTGTAATAATTTGGGTCATCAACTTTTCCAGCTTCATCAGGTCGCTTCAATTTTGGCAACTCAATAAGCTTTAACTCAAGCAACTCGTCAAAAATATCAGAATCCAAGAAGGGGTATTCCTTTTCTTGCATTTCCCTTAGGATCGACTTTTGGCTCGGGCGCGCTTGAAAATTTGTTTTCACACTTTGCTACTTGCCATCCTTCGTAGTGAACTTTACAGACGACACATTAACATTCATCGACTCTTTGTTGTCATTCTTGGGCACAAATTTGCTCCATCTCTTGGGTTCTTGCTTGTCTCTTCCTTTGCGAGGGTCATGGACAAATGTCCTATCTTTCTAAGGGAGGACATGCTCAACTCCATATCATGAGCGTGAGTAGCTAGTTCTTCAAAGGATTTTGGTTTTATTCCTTGTAAGATGTAAATAAGCTCCCAGTGCATCCCTTGGATACACATTTCTATCGCAAAAGCTTCCTAAGCCTATCCTTGCAATTCAAGCTCGCATTTCTCCATCGATTTATGAAATCTATGGTTGGTTCTTCCTTCCTTTCGCGAGTATTTGTGAGTTCTACCATGCTCACCGTACGCCTCGTGCTATAGAAACAATTGATAATCTCTTGTTCTAGTTGCTCCCAGCTATCAATAGAATTAGGCTCAAGATCCGTGTACCAATCAAAGGCATTTCCTTTTAGAGAGCGGACAAACTGCTTGACAAGATGGTCTCCATATGTTCCAGTATTATTACATGTCTCCACAAAGTGTGCAACATGTTGCCTAGGATTTCCTTTACCCTCAAATTATTGAAATTTGGGAGGTTTATAATCAGTAGGCATTTTAAAGTTATCAATTCTCGCAGTGTTTGGCTTGGCATACATATGAGAAGACTTGGTGGAGACTTCATACTTATCTTTGATTGTGCCTTCAATAAATTCCTTCAAGTGATCGAGAGGGATCATTCCTTCGGAAGAAACTGGCATCTCATTAATAAGCAGTGCCTTTTTCGCAGGATTTCTGATCTCTTGAACTTCAACACATTTTCCAGGTGCATGGTTCGCTTCTCCATCTAAAAGTCCTTCCATTCGATTCATCAACTTATCGATTCTAGACTCTTGGTCAGATTTGCGAGTTGTTCCTCAGAGGAAGAAGCAGCAGCCACCATTGTTTGCATGATCAGTGGATATGTAGGAGAGTAGCCTGGATTGTCGCGTAAGTTGATCTTCAGCGGACTCACATTACGCGATGCACGTGGAGGTGATTTATTCGTTGAATCATAGCTCTCCCTTGTGGTAGAGTTCTTAGAACCAGATTTCTCAAGGAGAGCCAATGTCTTCTTGATCTTTTCAGCAACACTCCTTCCTCTTTCTAAAGCATTTGCGGAGGAACTTGATCTTTTTGGAGTCGTAGAACCAAAAGCTGGAGTTGATGCGGATGACACTTGAAGTGTTTGCTGTCTTAGTGTAGCAACCTTGCTTATCGTAACAACTTCGAAACTTCCAAAGGTAACACCCCAGAATGCCTTCAACTTCAGTAGAGAACTTGGAGCTAGTGTCCTTACAAGTAGTTGATCGAGAGTTGTTATTCATGAAAGTCATCTCGATATTCTTTGATGCTTGAAAAGTTGAGATGAGAGATAGAGATTGTCCCACTAGGCATTCCAAAATTTGTAGACAATAAAATTCGCGTCGAGAAAACAATAATCAAGAACGGAAAAATTATGCAACAATCGTTTTATTATTTCAAGTGCGAGTGTTACAATCTCTATGATTCCTCTGAATTCGCCTTTTCAAATATAATTCAAGGGCTCTTGAGCTTGATCTTGAACTTGAACTTGGACTTGGACTTGATCTTGATCTTGAACTTGATCTTGACTTGAACTTTATCTTGATCTTGACATTCTAGTTGAATTCAAGGGCTTCGAGCTTGATCTTGAATCTGGTGGTCTTGATCTTGATCGTTCTTGAACTTGATCTTGACTTTTTCAAATCTTGAACTTGATCTTGACTTCTTCAAATCTTGAACTTGAACACTTGAATTCTTGAATTCTAGAATTCTTGAACTTGTAGAGAAATTGCGGCTTTTGGTCCACGAGCTTTCTCTAGCTTCTTCTTAGAATTCTTGGTTCTTTATTCTGAATTATGAGGACCCCTATTTATAGTTTTAAAATAGAGGAGTTGTGTTTAGAAGAGGACTCCCTTCGGCCAATCAGATTTAAGTGACATGACATATGGGTTTTATGGAACGGGCTTTAATTAAATTCATATTAATTGAATTTAAATAATTAAATCAATTATACTAATCCATAATATTTATTTAGACTAATATATTTATGAATTTATTATAATCCGAATCATTTAATAAATTCATATTTAAATAAATTTTAAATGATTACAGCTACATCTTGAAATGCACGTAATGAGGACATTGACTCGAGAAGCAATTGATTGGAGAGTTTTTAGCTAAGTTAACCAAAGCTTTCTGGAAATCAAGGTTGGAATGGGAGTAGTGACATAAGTTGGGAAGATCTTGATGGGTGTGAGAGAAGGGAAAATTTGAAAGGAACTTCTAACACCTCGGATCCTAGACGGACCAAAATGCAGATCCCAAAAGTTGCAGGTGCCACCATCGGGCACCACCCACAGATCGTAGGGTGACCCACGGACTGTAGGTGGGGTCCTTGGATGGCCACCTGCAGCCCCTCCCTAGAAAGCCCAGAAAATTTGGCTAGGGGTAGACCCACGCGACGACCTATAGACCGTAAGTTAGACCACAACCCGTGGTCCAGGGCCGTATGTCAGACCCCCAGTGTTCAACTCCTAGTAGCGAATAACGGCCGACAAGAACGGACCATCGGTCCATCCACGGTCCGTCGATCTCATCCATCGGTGACCCCCGACAGGTTTTAGGTCAGGGGTCGTTGGGTCTTTTCCTATGCGTTGGACGTCTAAACTACATTTTTAACCCCCTAAACTACGTAGTTTTGGTCAGTTTTAGCATAGAAACTAAATTAGGACCTAACCTAATCAATCATTCACAAAAAAATCATCGATCATAAAGCAAAACAAGAGGAAAAGTCGAGCAACCGTTGTCCAAGAATGCATCAAGGTTTTGTCAGTTCCAGCCCCGAAATCGAAATATTTCTCCGTGAAAGTCGTTACCAGGTGTATGAGATTTCACTAGTTGATTCTTTTCACCCATTAGGTCCCTAGATTTCAGTCAAAATCTCGATTCCCTAAATATTGCATAGACCTAGGGTTTCTAAAATTTCAAAGAATTGTTGTGATTTAGTTGTTACAATACTCCAAATCTGATTATCATGATTACTTAATAATGTTGCTTAGTTTCTTGCAAGAAACTCAGAACCCTAGTTATGTAGTTATTTTAGTTCATGAATTACATTAGCTAGGATAGATAAACAGATATACATGCCTCAGATTTCAAATCTTTTATTATCAGAAATAATTGTTGCATTTTTATAATTGCATGTCAGATTATTGAGCTATCCAGTTACTTCAGTTATATTATAATTTTCACATATTCAGTTGGGAGTAGGCTTTATACCTAGTTGGACTAGGGTCAGTCACCCTCAAGTCCCAGAACTATGTGCCCCCATAGGCCTATAAGTCCCCTACGTGGGCATCAGTTTAGTGATCATGCCAGTCATGCCTCTATACCTCTGGCAGGGTATATTGGGTCCTCTTGATAGAGCGTATACATTGGACTCCACGTTTAGCTCACATGGTTTTATATCGGTTATTCGTAGCTCCTACAATGAGATTATAGTGCACTGACTAGGTTACTAGTCATAGTTCAGTATTCACATTCAGCTTGTTATAAACTTGGTCATTGCATTAAGTTAGTTCATGTTCAGTATTTTTAGTATAAAATATCATGTTCATCTTATATCATTGCTCAGTATGCTTTGTTCAGTTATGTATATTGTTCAGCTTTATTCTATCATGCATGCTCAGTACCTTTCAAGTATTAACGCATAATCTGCGCTACATCTTCTCGTGATATAGGTTCAGGTCATCAGCATTCTGATTACGCGTAGATCGATTATCGATCTCCAGTTCAGCAACATCAGTAGTGATTCCTCATATTTCGAGGATGATTAACATGATTATCTTTTTACTTTCAGTTTTTTCTAGATTTAGTTGGGGCATGTCCCAAAATCTCTTGTCAGTTAGAGGCTTTATTTCAGACATAGCTAGATTCAGTTTCTGTTTTAGTTTGATCTTTGAGTTCTCATTAAACTATGTTATATATATTTCAGTTGTCATTAAACTCTGTTATATATATTCAAACTTAGAATGGGTATTCCCCATCATTTCAGTTTACATTATATTTCAAGCTCCGCACAGTATTTCGGTTAAGTAAATCTTTAAGTATGCTTATGATATGCCAACAGGGTTAGGTTGGGGTCATTCATGATCCTAGGAACCGTGTTTACGTCCTTGGGGTAGCTTCGAGGTGTGACAAACTTTGCCTCAGAGCATTAGTTTTAAGTGTCCTAGGATGTCTGAAAAGCCTTACTAAGTAGAGTCATTTTCATGAGTCTGAAGTGCACCACATCTAATGAGAGGGAGGCTACAAAGTGTTTTTAGAAAAACTTCACTTTCTTGATATTCCTATCGTGCATTGGTATTATCTCTCTTTCTAATCCATCGTTATGCATTTCAGATCATGCCTCCTCATAGAGCTTACGAAAGGAATGTGAATGCCCGCAACGCTAACGTAGCTCTTCTAGTCCCAGATCAGGAGGTTTGGATTGCAGAGTTTCGGAATGCTATTTAGCTTTTGGCTCAGAGTGTGACCGACCAGAATAACCAACAGGTACCAGTTCCTGTAAATGCTAGTGGTGGATCAGTGGTAGCCAGGGTTCGGGATTTTATTATGATGAATCCGCCAAAGTTTTTAGGGTCGCAAGTTGGTGAGGATCCCCAAAACTTAATAGATGAGGTCAAGAAGATATTTGGAGTGATGAAAGTGACTGGAAATGATAGGGTAGAGTTGGCATCCTACCAGCTCAAGGATGTAGCTCACATTTTGTTTACTCAATAGAAGGAAAATAGTGGTACAAATGTCGCTCCTGTGACTTGGAGTGTTTTTCCGAAGCTTTTCTGGACAGGTTCTCTCAGAGACAGTTGAGAGAGGCAAAATCTTAGGAGTTCATAAATTTTAGGCAAGGTTCGATGACAGCCCAAGAGTACGGACTTAAGTTCACCTAGGTCTCCAGGTATGCTCCTCACATGGTTGCCGATTCTAGGGCTCAGATGAGTATGTTTCTATTTGGGGTATCTTAATTAGTGAGAACAGAATGTAGAAATGCTATGTTGCTCGAATATATGAACATCTCTAGGCGCATGGCTCATGCTCAGCAGGTTGAGGGAGACAAGCTTAGGGAGCAGGCTAAGGAGAACAAAAAGGCTAGGACAGGCAACTATGACTATTCTCAACAGAAATTGGGTGGTGGAAATCACTCGAAATTTTAGCATAAATCTTTAGCTCCAGCACCTTCATCAGTTAGTGCTACATCCTCCAGGTTTTGACAGGATAAGAAAGGTAGGGCATCAGGCTCTAAGTCGTAGGGGAGTGTCTCAGGTAATAAGACCTACCGAGCTTGTCCAAAGTGTGGTAAGAACCATCCGGGCGAGTGTCTTGCAGAAAAGGAAGGCTATTTTAGGTATGGTCAGTCTAGTCACAGGTTGAGAGATTGTCCTTCTTCTAAACAGGGTCAAGGAGGAAACAATGGTAGGGCTCAGTCTTCAACTTCAGCAGCACTAGCAGGTCACCTGACTCAGCAGGGTAACACATCTGGTACAGGTGGTGGACAACGCCAAAATAAGTTGTATGCTCTACAGGCTCGCCAAGATCAGGAAGATTCTCCTAATGTGGTCACTGGTACGATGCGAGTCTTTCATTTAGATGTTTATTCTTTGTTAGATCTAGGGGCTACTCTTTCCTTTATAACACCCTATATAGCAGTAATACAGTGTTAGTCTAGAAACTCTTTCAGAACCCTTCTCAATCTCTACTCCAGTTGGTGACCTAGTTATAGCTAGACAGGTATACAGAAATTGCCCTGTCACAATTTCTCAGAAAGTCACCTCAGAAGATCTGGTAGAGTTAGAAATGGTAGACTTTGATGTCATTCTAGGCATGGATTAGTTACATTCATGTTATGCCTCAGTCGATTGTAGAACTAGGATCGTTCATTTTCAGTTTCCAGACGAACCAATCTTAGAATGGAAGGGTAGTAGCTCAGTGCCTATGGGTCTATTCATTTCTTACCTTAAGTCATGAAAAATGATTTCTAAGGGTTTTCTCTATCATCTAGTTCGGGTTAAGGATTCTAGGTCTGAAACCCCAACTCTTGAGTCATTTCCTGTAGTTAATGAGTTTCCGAAAGTGTTCCAGAAGATCTTCCTGGAGTTTCTCCCGAAAGGGAAATCAACTTCGGAATTGATTTCCTTCCACATACCCAGCCTATTTCTATTCCTCCTTACAGAATGGCTCCATCTGAGCTTAAGGAATTGAAAGAGAAGTTAAAGATATTCTAGATAAGGGCTTCATTAAACCCAGTATTTCCCCATGGGATGCACCAGTGTTGTTCGTGAAAAACAAAGATGGTTCTCTCAGGATGTTCATTGATTATAGATAGTTTAACAAAGTCACAATCAAGAATAAGTACCTTATCCCTAGGATTGATGACTTGTTCGACTAACTTCAAGGTGCTTGTCATTTTTCGAAGATAGACCTCAGATCCGGTTATCATCAGCTTTGAGTCAAAGATAGTGACATTCCGAAAATAGCCTTCAGAACTCGGTATGGTCATTATGAATTTGTAGTTATGTCATTTGGACTAACCAATGCTCCTGCAGCTTTCATGGATTTGATGAACAGGGTGTTCAAGCACTATTTGAACTTGTTCGTTATCGCCTTTATTGATGATATCCTCATTTACTCTAGAAATGAGGAAGAACATGCGACTCATTTGATGGTTGTCCTACAAATTCTCAAAGATCGCCAGTTATTCACTGAGTTTAGCAAATGTGAGTTTTGGTTGCAATATGTTGCTTTCCTTGGGCATATTATTTCTAGTGAAGGTATCCGAGTGGATTCTCATAAAATAGAAGCAGTACAATGTCCCAGACCTACCTCCCATACAAATATCAGAAGTTTCTTGTGTTTGGCAGGTTATTACAGAAGCTTCGTGGAAGGATTTTCATCCGTAGCTTCTCAATTTAATAAGTTGACTCAGAAAAAGGTTAAGTTTCAGTGGTCAGATGAGTGTGAGAAGAGCTTCTCAGAACTAAAAACTAGGTTGACTACAACTCATATTTTGACTCTACCAGAGGATTTAGACGGTTATGTGATCTACTGTGATGCTTCCAGAGTCGTCCTAGGATGCGTGTCGATGCAGCGAGGTAAGGTTATAGCTTATGCTTCTAGACAACTTAAGGTGCATGAGAAGAACTATCAGACTCATGACCTCGAGTTTGCAGCCGTAGTATTTGCCCTTAAGATTTGGAGACATTACTTGTATGGTGTTCACGTAGATGTGTTCACAGACCATAAGAGCCTTCAGTATGTGTTCACCCAGAAATAGTTGAATCTTCGCCAGAGGAGATGGCTTGAGTTCCTCAAGGACTATGATATGAGTATACTTTACCATCCTGGTAAGGCTAATGTAGTAGAAGATGCTCTTAGCAAACTATATATGAGTACTGTAGCGCATGTTGAGGAAGAAAGGAAAGAACTAGCAAAATATTTTCACCGGCTTACTCGTTTAGGAGTTCGCTTTATGAGCATATCAGATGGTCGTGTAATAGTTCAAAATGGGTCAGAATCTTCATTGGTAGTAGAGGTTAAGGAAAAGCAAGACAGTGATCTTATATTGCTTCAACTAAAAGGTGCAGTCCATCAACAGAGGGTTGAGTTTCTCTTCCAAGAGGGAGATGGTGTGCTTCGCTATCAGGGTCATTTATTTGTTCCTAAGGTGGGTGAGTTGAGACAACATATTCTTGCAAACTCCTATAACTCCAGGTATTCTATTCATTCAGGCGTCACTAAGAAATACCGTGATATGCGGGAAGTCTTTTGGTGGAATGGCATGAAGAATGATATAGCAGATTTTGTGGCTAAGTGCCTTAATTGTCAACAAGTGAAGGTTGAAAATCAAAAACCAGGGGAAATGAATCAAGAGATCAACATTCCCACTTGGAAGTGGGAAGTTATCAATATGGACTTCATTAAAGGTTTACCTCGTACTCGCAGACAGCATGACTCAATTTGGGTGATAGTTGACAGAGTTACTAAGTCTATGCACTTTTTGGATGTCAAGACTACAGATTCGGCAAAAGACTACGCCAAGCTTTACATTAATGAGATAGTCAGGTTACATGGGGTTCCTTTGTCTATCATTTCAAATAGAGGTCCTTAGTTTACCTCTCATTTCTGGAAGTTTTTTCAGAAAGGTCTTGGTACTCAGGTTAATCTTAGCACATAATTTCATCGACAGACGGATGGTCAGGCAGAGCGTACCATTCATACCTTAGAGGACATGTTGAGAGCTTGTGTGATAGACTTCAAGGGTAGTTGGGATGATCATATCCCTCTTATAGAGTCCGCCTACAATAATAGCTACCATTCCAGCATTCAGATGGCTCTTTATGAGGCATTATATAGGAGTAGATGTAGATCCCTGGTTAGTTGGTTTGAAGTAGGTGAAGCAGCCTTGATAGGGCCAGATTCGGTTCATGATGCCATGAAAAAAGTTCAGCTCATTAGAGATAGACTTTAGACAGCCCAGAGTTGCCATAAGTCTTATGCATATGTAAGGAGAAGGGACTTGGAGTTCCAAATTAATGATTGCGTTTTCCTGAAAGTGTCACCTATGAAGGGGTTAATGACATTTGGCAAGAAAGGGAATCTCAGTCCTAGATATGTAGACTCTTACAAGATCTTGAAAAGAGTTGGTAAAGTGGCTTATGAGCTAGAATTGCCAACAAAACAAGCAGCAGTGCATCCGGTCTTTCACATTTCATTTTTGAAGAAGTGTGTGGGTGATCCAGCATCTATAGTACCTTTGGAAAGTGTGGCTGTGAAATATAGTCTAACTTATGAGGATGTGCCAGTTGAGATTCTTGATCATCAGGTTCGAAGGTTGAGAAACAAATAAGTCGCTTCAGTGAAATTTTTTGGAGGAGTCAGTCTGTAGAGGAAGCTACTTAGGAAGCAGAAGCAGCCATTAAGGCCAAGTTTCCTCATCTCTTTCCTTCCGATTCCATTCCAGCTTGAGGTAATAGTTCCTCTCCAGTATTTCAGTTAATCATGCGTAGATTCAGTCTTAGTGTCATGCCTCCAGCTATACTTTCATTTTGAGTGTATTTGCATGTTCTTGGAACTTAGTCCAGTCAGATTTCAGTTTCCAATGATTAGTGGTAGGGTTTGCTGCTCTTTCCCTCTATATTCAGCTAGTTTAGTTTTTATTCGAGGACGAATGTTCCCAAGGGGGAGATAATGTAACACCCCGTATCCTATACAGACCAGAATAAAAATCCCAGAAGTTGCAGGTGCCACCGAATGGCACGACCCACGGACCGTAGGTGGGGTCCGTGGATGGCCACCTGCAGCCCCTCCCAAAAGGCCCATAAAATTTGGGTAAGGGTACACCCACACCAGGACCTACTGACCGTAGGTCAAACCACGGCCCGTGGTCCAGGGCCATAGGTCAGACCCCCAATCTTCAACTCCCAGTAGCGAACAATGGCCGACCAGAATGGACCGTCGGTCCATCCACGGTCCGTTAGTCTGGTCCGTCGGTGACCCCAACAACTTTTAAGTCAGGGGTTATTTGGTCTTTTCCCTATGCGTTGGATGCCTAAACTACGTCATTGAACCCCTAAACTACGTAGGTTTGGTAAATTTTATCCTAGAAACTTAATTAGAACCTAACCTAATCAATCATTCACAAAAATTTATCGATTTTAGAGCAAAATAAGAGGAAAAGTCGAGTAGCCGTAGTCCAAGAACACAACAAGGTTTCATCAATTCTAGCCCCAAAATAAAAAAAATTCTCTGTGAAATTCGTCACCAGGTATGTGGGATTTCACTAGTGGGTTCCTTTCACCCATTAGGTTCCTAGATTTTAGTTAGAATCTTGATTCCCTAACTATTGCACAGACCTAGGGTTTCTAAAACTTCAAATAATTGTTGTGATTTAGCTGTTAAAATACTCCAAATATGATTATCATGATTTCGTAATAATGTTGCTTAATTTCTTGCATGAAACTCAGAACACTAGTTATGTAGTTCTTTTAATTCATGAATTACATTAGCTAGTTTAGATAAACAGATATACATGCCTCAGATTTCGAATGTTTCATTATCAGAAATAAATGTTGCATTTTAAGAATTGCATGTCAAATTATTGATCTATCCAGCTCAGTTACTTCAGTTTTGTTATAATTTTCACATATGCAGTAGGGAGTAGGCTTTATAAAGAGTTGGCCTAGGGTCAGACACCTTCATGCCCCAGAACTACGTGCCCCCGTGGGTTTATAAATCCCATATGTCGGCATCAGTTTAGTGATCACGCCAGTCATGCCTCTATACCTCTGGCAGGGTATATTGGGTCCTCTCGATGGGGCATATACATCAGACACCACGTTTAGCTCACGTTGTTTTAATGTCGGTTATTAGTAGCTCCCACAGTCAGATTCTAGTGCATTGACCTGGTTAGTAGTCACAGTTCAGTATTCATATTCAGCATGTTATAAACTTGGTCATTGCATTCAGTTAGTTCATGTTCAGTATTTTCAGTATAAAATATCATGTTCATCTTATATCATGGTTCAGTATGATTTGTTCATTTATGTATGTTGTTCAGCTATATTCTATTATGCATGCTCAATACCTTTCAAGTACTGACGCATACTCTGTGCTACATCTTCTCGTAATGTAGGTTCAGGTCATCAGCATTCACATCATGGATAGATCGATTCCCGATCTCTAGTTTTGCAGCATCAATGGTCAGTCCTCATTTTTCGAGGATAATTAACATGATTATATTTATACTTTCAGTCTTCATTTTCAGGTTTTTCTAGATTTTGCTGGGGCATGTCCTAGCATCTCTAGTTAGTTAGAGGCTTTATTTCAGACATAGCTAGATTCAATTTTAGTTTGAGTTTGATCTTTCAGTTTTCATTAAACTCAGTTATATATATTCAGACTTAGAATGGGTATTCCCTATCATTTCAGTTTACATCATGTTTCAAGCTTCCACACAATATTTCTTTTAAGTAACTCTTTAAGTATGCTTCTACTATGCCAGCAGGGTTAGCCTGGGGTCATTTGTGATCCTAGGTCCCGTGTTTATGCCTTGGGGGTGGCTTCGGGGCATAACATAAGTGAATGTGATAGAGGGAGGTATGTGTCACTTCATGACTTAACTAACCCATAAAACATTTAGACTAAAGAATTGCTAGCCATGATTCATGATAAGGTGGAAGGGTCTCATATGATCTTGGAAGAGATGAGAAGTGATGCCTCGACGTTTTCAACTACAGTGATTTCCTATCCATCATTCATTAAATTACTTAAAGAGAATATGGGTCAGCTGGTCACGCATATTTTTCAAGTCCAAAGGAAGAATTGGTAGACCATGTGAAAGAAGGCTCAGTGAATGATACTCAAGTCTTAGCCATAGTAACTCGAAGTGGAAAGATGTTGCAAAATTAATCAGTGATTGAAAAAATTGGTAACTAAAAGGTTGTTGCCGATCATGAACCATCTAAAGAGAGGGATGAACCAAAAGTAAATGATGTTGAAAGTGATTCGAAGTCAAATAATAATGATTTTGACGTGATAGCTCCAACCATTCAACCTCTAATCAAGATAATTCCTCCATTTCATCAATGATACTGGAAGAAAGATGATAATGTGAAGTTTCAAAAGTTTTTGGGGATAGTGAATGACTTGAAGGTAAATATCTCTTTGGTGGATGCACTGATCGAAATTCCGAGTTATGCAAAGTACATGAAGGAGTTACTAATGAAGAAGATGTTGATAGATTATGAAACTATTGAAATACTGCAAACTTTTAGTGATTTCATGACAAAAATGCAGTCCTAAAAAGAGATGATCTAAGAGAATTCACTATACCATGCACCATTGGTGCATGCACATTTTCTAAAGCTTTGTGCAATCTTTGTGCATGCATAAAACTAATGTCGTTGAAGGTATTTAACAGACTTGGGATTGAAGAACCAAAACCGACAGCTATGATACTATTGATGGCTGATCGTTCAATTAAAAGACAAGTTAGTGTGGTATAGAATGTTCTAGCTAACATTGTTGAATGAGACGTGGAGTTAATTTTTGGGCAAAATTATGGGAAATTATAAATAGCCTAGAGGAGAGATAAAGAGGTGCACAAAAATTGACAGAAACAGTCTGAACATTTTAGAGAGAGAACCATTTTTAATAGAGTGAGAACACTTTTAGTTTTGAGTTCTTTTAGATTTATGAACTTGAATATAGTAATTTGAGGTTGAATTTGATGTGGGTTTTCTATTATGTGCTCAATTTCATGCTACCCATGGCTAATTTCATGCAAGGTATAATCTATTTACCATTTGCAATGTGTGGCTAAAGCCCCAAAATATTGGGGTGTGATTATGGGATTGGGTGTTGATGTAATTTAGTGGGTTTGTTAAGTTGCTTTGCTTTATGGATATTAATCATAGATTTGACTTATTGCCAAGTGATTAATCTATAAATTAAGGTGGCCAACTAAGTTTTAGTTTCTATCTTGCATTGGTGCTTGAAAGAAACCAATATAAGTGGCTAATCTGTTCAATAGCTGCAATTTAGTGTACTTAATTGCAGATAGGTTTTCGATTTTTAGGATAACATATTGATGAGATCGAAAGGAGATTCTATGCAAGGATGCTTTGAGATCGAAAGAATATTAAAATCAATTATGCTAACCTAGCTTATTTGTGATTAATTAGTTGTAACGAGTAATTCTACAATATCTCAGGTGAAATCAGCATTCGATCCCCACACCCCTAGAGTTAATTAGTTTTGTAAATCATCAATTATTTCAATATTGTCAATTGGGTATCTAAATGAGTGTTGTTAAAACTAGTGAGTTTCTCCATCCATTTGCTATTTCAACTTCACATAAATAAATTGCTAGTTAACTCTCTAATTAAATTCTTGACCGCACACCATTCCCTGTGGGATTTCACCCTGACTTTCAGTTGGGTATATTTATTGACGATGATTGCTTTTCCTTTTAATTGGTTTTAAAGAGGACATTTGAGCATTATCATGACCAAGATGATGGATATTCCAAGGAAGATCGAAGAAGATGAATGAAGGTTTATACCTACCCCTAACTGGCACTATGAATCTTTTGGGCATAGGCAACCCTCTTCTATCTATCCCATTGCATTCCATCGTCTCGTATTGTACTGTGCCGTGTTTAACATTTCAGGAAAGACCACCTTGTTGGTTTACCGGGTTCAGTACGAAATCATAAATAAGCTCTACCACGGATTGCCAAGCATTTGGTACCCTTTCTTCTGACCTCGCCACTTCTTTTGCTGACCCTATCCACCTCATTTGCGGAATACCAGAAAAAAGAGATGAATTAGTGGATCATAGGGCGGCAATCTAGCTTCTATTGAAACAAAATGAAGGAACTTCCGGATTGAAGGTTCAGACTTAAGGCTAAGGCAACGAGTGAGCCGAGGAGAGGTTGAGTGAAATCAACAGCTAGCCTTTTCGGAATAGGAATGCCCGATGTTCTTGCTCTTCTTCAGTCTTCTTAGGATGAAGCTTTCACTGGAATTTCCTACTCTAAGTTCAGTGACCTGGCTTCTACGACCACTTCCTATGGACCGTATAACTTTCTACACACCGTCTTGGTGGTCCGTAGAAAACATCAGAGATCCAAATATCCAAAAATACTTAAGACCATTTCTACGACTCCCTTCTATGGACCGTAGAACCTTATACAATCCGTAAGCAGGACCCGTAGACTTGAACCTGCAGTCTACTAAGCAACCACTCTTTTTCCAAGGTGTTACACATTAACACCTCATTTGTTGATAGATTTTCAACGTTTATTTTGAAATAAATAATCCATGTGGAAAAAAAATTTGGTTACCTCATTCCGATTGGTTCACGTGAGTCATCAAGCTTATCAAAAATATTAAATGATACAATTACTTGTGTTTGACCAATACATACCATTTTGTACACTTCACAACTTTTATTTTGTTACTTTTTTGACCAAAGATTTTAATTGGTCATTATTTGACCTGATATTAACACCTCATTTGAAGAAAAAAAATCAAAATTTGATTCAAAATGTATTTGTCAAAGTCTAACTTAAATATAAAATCATTGATATAACCCTAAAATTTTCAAACATTCTTTCTCTTTCCTCTAAACAAAGTTTTCTCTAGAAAAAACTGTGAAAACACCTTCTGAAGGATAATTCTTTTTTGTCTTATGGATTTCCACGAATCACCACCGATACACCAACAAAAACAAGAACAACCCCCACCCCCACATGGACATGGAAGAATGGTTGCACCCGCACCCTCACCCCCACCACATACCCACCAACAAGAGCAAACCAAATCCTACATGTTTCATGCAAAAATCATTTTCCATCAACCCCAACAATAGAAGAAGAGAGGCCCACCAAGGAAGTCTTCTGCCCATGGATTGCGCCTCTCTCCCACTAAATTTTCTGAATCTCGTGGAGCTTCTGCCTTAGAAAATCTCTCTAAGAAGTCTCGTGGGAGGCCCCAGGGCTTTGGAGAGAAGAACCGACCACAAAATTTAGCTATTTATGTTTTCATTATTTCATTAATTATGTATGATTTTAAAATAGGAAGGATTGAATTTATATACACTTGCTTTAATTCCTTTAGTAGTGAATCATGAAGATTCTAGTACTGGTGGTGATTTTACAGATATTTCTTCTTCCAAAATTCCAGGTAAGAAGCCCTTTGGGAGGCCATTGTGCTCTGGAAACAAGCAGAAGGAAGAAGCTCTAGGTATATATGTCTTCATAATTCTTCGAAAGCAAGTAGTTTGAATTTTGGGAAGTGAAAAGTGTCAAGTAATTGGATTTGTTTTTATAAATGTTTACCAATATAATACATGCATCACAATAATAGTGGAAATTTTATGGTTGGCAGATGCAGTTGAAGCTAGATGGACGCGACACTTAATCTGTGTGCCTATTGGGGATGTAAAATTTGTTTTGCTTATTGATTTTTGAGCTATAGTATGACATACAAAACCTTAATCAACCTGTGTATTGTACAATTATTGTATATTTTGTGTTGTGTTATGTTGTTCGACAAGATGCTTGAGTTTTAAATTTCTTATGAGAGAAAGGAAGAAAGTGATTTACCTTTTTTTTGTTGGATTCATTTTTATGAAATGGACATTCTCTCATTTTTATTTTATCCATAATTATATTTCTTGTTTAAGGCTTACTTGAATCGAAGTCCCATTCTAATGAATTTTTTTGTTAACTTTACAAAATCATGTAAATTTGCTACCTTGTGCACATGACATTGTAGGTAAGCTAATAACCTTCTCACAACAAGGACCACAACGATGGGTAGTTTGTACATGACATTGTAGTGTAACGCCATAATTAGACTTGTTGTTTAAGGATTACTTTAATCGATGTCCCACTCTTGTGAACTTTTTGGTTAACTTGACAAAATGATAAAAAAATGTTACTTTAGCCACAGGACATTGTAGGTAAGCTAATAACCTTCTTACAACAAGGACCACGACCACATGCACTTTCTATTATATCTGCAATTGGAGTCATATGCAGTGTGAAGCTCCGGGAGTGTAATTGGTGGTGGAACTGTGACTTATGAGGTATGTATGAGTTTCAACTTAAAGACGCTTACCCTTTATGTTGCCTTTATTATGAGGCATGTGTGGTAGTTTATGCTTAGTTTGTCTTTAAATATGGTATACTTTATTTTATTTGAGTTTGTTGGATGTGTTATTTGATAATTATATTTTTTTCGTTAGAGTATATCCTCTTAGATGTACTCCTTCTAGCTCATTCTATCACCTTTTAAAGAATCATTATGTTAGAAATACTTTTTTATAGGTATGATGAATGTACTTGAAGTGGATGAAACACAATAAACCCATCAATAGATAGTGTAAGCCTATCATTCTACTATAATGACAAAGACTATTTTTCCTTTATGCATCCTAATTATTAATCTTGAGATATCAATTAGTAGTAGTTGGATATCACCTTGTGATTTTGTTGTTGACATAGAAAAATTGAGAGTAGCTAGAATATTGCTTTAGCTAGTTTTGATTACTAAATAATTTGGAACTAGTTGTCATACTAGTTTTCCAGTTGATTTGGCTTGTCTTTTTGGATTTATCATATATATTATGAACAAGTAATTGGATGTACATTTATTGCAAAAGTCGTGAAGCTTCTTATGTATTGAATTCGATAAAGGTGATCATTGTGTGTACATTAATTGTCTTCTAGCATACCTATTTAAAATTGGTCATCAGGCTTGTTGTTATTCTTTACATGCAGGATCAATATGATATCATCTCATTATACTGTCTAGGCCCGATGGAAGTAATATTTGTGGCATTGTAGTAGAAATGCTCAAGGATTCCTCTCGGGTAGAGGTGCTCTTCTTACTACCTCTGTCCTTGAATTCATTTGTTTCTCCATTTTCTTTTGGATAGACTAGTAGTGCATGGCTCGAAACATAGTGGCTAGTATGTCCACCTCTCAATCATTCATTTAAATAGTTGTCTTTTGCTTGTGATAGGGTTCACACGTTGAACGGTAACATGTGTTCAACATGCACATCGCGTGTTACTTTCTATTCACTGCTCCAATGCCTTGTGTCATCCTTGTACTGATGTTTGAGTACATATTATGTACTTGCTAACGATTTGCATTTCTCTACCAGCTGGTTGTGGGTAGCTATATTCTGGAAAAGGAAAGGCCTATGCCTGAGGAACCATCTTCAACTTGCTGATTCCCCGGGATTGAGTTGGCAGTGGATCGCAAATTCGAACAGACACAATTTAGGCATTGGTTCAACATTTTGGCTTATGCTTGCTTATAATTTTAGTCTTAGTTTATGTTATGGTGGCCTGTGATTGAGTATTTTATTATTCGTAAATTAAAAAATGTAAGCCAATTATATTTGCAAACTTACTTCAGGATTAGGTCTTAATGCAATTACTCCTTATTATCTTCATATATGAATTTGTCCAAAAGTTTCTTAGCAATAAAGAAGTGTTTTAACTTTTATTTTGTCAGAATAGACCACAACACACCATTAATATTTCCTCATATACTTCTTAGAAGTTTTATTAAATGATTTATTGACCATGGTAAATCATATAATTTGAACCATCATTTTCATATTTTATCCAATCTTCATTGATCATTATGACACTCCCTTGACTTCAGTAGATATTCTATTATAACTTGTTTGGCCTTATAATTCCTATCATTTAGCCCGGATGTAAAACCTTTATTGACTTCACTCCATTTGTTAAGGATTAACTTATATATTGATAACATAAATATAGTGTAACTCATATACATGACATATATTGTGAGAACTAAGAAACAACTAGAAGCTTTAGATATATTTTTCATCATTATTATATTAATTATGTATTTATCTTCAAATTTGGGAAGGGTTTAATTGATATACATACATTCATATCATAAATAATTTAACTTATATTGACCGATTATATACATAATTCTGACTATATTACTGTGGTTAGTGTTGTACTTTTTAGGTTCCTAATCCCATTTCTTATGTATATTTATATATTGTTAACCGGACATTTACACTTATTTTGAAATTGTTGAAGCTAGATTATAGGAATGTCCATATCATTATAAATGGTGTAATTGTGTATCTAGCGTCTACTTTGAAAGGATTTAACTTATAGACACCAATAACATAGATAATATAAATAATGTTGTTTTACTAATGTATTTTGTTGCAGCAAGTAATCAATCTTAATTTTCACATTACTAATTCCTTCTTTAGTAATGAGTATATGTAGTTAACCTGGCATTTACGCTATCAATGCATAGTGATTAAATTCATTTGAAAAATCTATAAGGTAAATTTTTGGATTGTTGTTTTGTTTCCACAACTTTCTTCTATGTCCCAATTTGTTTGGCGCTGATCTCTTTTTCAAAATCAAGTTAACAAACTTTAGGGGACAAACAAAGTAGATTAGTTTGATTTTAAAAAATTGAAGTTTAGTTATTTGAATATTTGGAGAAGTACTGTAAGATTTTATTCTCCTAGGAAAATAGTTTTAAAAAATTGTGTATTAGCCTAGGGTGTGGTATCTAATAATCTTTGAAATTTTTTGCATGTGATTTGAATATTTGTAAGTAGATTAAAGAAATTATCGTTGTGATTTTCCTTAAGGTCCCGAAATTGAAGCAAAAACAACAGGGAAGGGACCAAATATCTTCTGGTCTGTTGAATTTCTCTCTTATCGTTTACGTCAAAATAAAAAAAGTAACTATAGCTTTCATTAATTACAATGTTTTCATTTGGTTCTATCGTATGTTAGTTTTTCTCCCGAGTAGAGAAAAAATGACGGAAAAAAAGACCAATATATTTTGGTCATGCACTGCATCGATCAGCAAATTTACAGGTTCATAAGTGTGAAACTTTGGCCAATAAAGATGTTAAAGTGGACAAGGTAGATCTAAAATCTTATAATATGTGAGGCCGTCTTGAAAGATCAATAAATTTTTGAAATTGAGGTAGAATTAGCTAACGATATAACATCATTGAAGAAAAAAGGTTCATATATGTTAACTACTAATTTGAAATATGTTTTAGACTTGTATGATAACAACATGAATTAAGTTTTTTTTAAAATAATTTTGTATAGTTGAATTTAA
This sequence comes from Solanum acaule, assembly GCA_036250505.1. Taxonomy (NCBI): domain Eukaryota; kingdom Viridiplantae; phylum Streptophyta; class Magnoliopsida; order Solanales; family Solanaceae; genus Solanum; species Solanum acaule. The sequence goes on along the minus strand of JAJOOR010011556.1, from coordinate 16,680 downwards.
ATTGGAGTATGTTTTAGACTTGTATGATGACGACATAGTCGATATGAAACAAGTGAACACTTGAATTAAAAGGATTTACAACATGGTTGCAATGAAGAGGTTTTTTAACAAAAATTCTCGACATAATGTGATTGGTCAAGAAAAATTCTATCACACGTTATAGTATAAAAATTTTCCTCACGGAGGAATATTTTTTGTATCTCCAATGACATTTATGTTAAAGAAAGATCAATAAATCATAATATATAGAGGCAAAGAATAACATGTGAATTATTCCAGATTGATTTTATACACTTGTCAAACTTATTTATTTTAAAATCATTTTCAATCATACATGAATCAAACTTTTCAGGTCATTATTTTGGTGTATGTTTCAAGCCATATAGGAATTTAAGCTTCTTCTGGGTTACAATCGTATTTCTCGAGTCATGATCGCCCCTAGTATAACCCATCAGTCACTACAAAAAAAGGCTCAAATTCTAGTGGTTATAATTATATACTGCGACGGTCAATAACTCCCGCAATTTAGTTTTATGGCAGTTGAATAAACTCCTGCAATTAGGTGTGTCACAATTAAGGCACGGGGGTTTCTTGGCAACCGCTAGTACGATTAGCAGGGGTTTACTAGTGGGTGTTTTGAACCCCACCGCATTTCAAATTCTAGGAGTCAGAACCCCAACAATTTGTGAACTCGGGGGAGTCAGAACCCCAACAATTAATGAATTTTACATTAAAATTAATAGGAGCTTAAATCCCTACAATTTATGAAATTATAACTTTTTATAGCATTTGCCAGGAATATTCAAGTGTAGATACTAATAATAAATTAATTAACTAACATGTACATCATTGTCAAACAATATTTCAACACAAAAGTATACCATAAGTGTACAATTAGTTTTACAAACAAATTTGAAACATGTCGTTCGCTTCAACCATTACGATTACAAGAAACTTTATATCACTACAAAAACTTGATGAAACTTCAAATCAATAGCACCCAAACTCAAGAAAGTATCTGCAACAATTTATGGAACTTCAGTGGGTTTCACTACGATTATTTATCACTAGCATCAACTGGTTGCAAAGAAAAATACATAATAAGTGAATTTATCCAAACTGAGAATATGGATGAATGTAGCAAAATCCAAACATTATAACAATTTCCTTTTATGATCAAGAACTAGTTATTAAAGGAAATAGCTTAAGCCTTAAAAGCATATATCAAAATCCAAAATAGAAGAATATACTTGCATTCCATAGGACTTGAAAATATAGATCACCAACTTGTCAAGATATAAAGTTAAAGAAAATAATAAAAAATTACAAGAATGTTACACCAAGTAGTGCCTGACCCATAAAACTTTACCAGAAATAATAGAGCTAATCTAAGTAGATATGTTACTAGAAAACGCAATGGATCATTTCTCTGTTTTTCAATTAGCTTTTGCATTTAACGTCACTTCTCTTCCTAAAGGGGACTGAGGCAACATAATTGATAAATTCTTCCTCTGTAAATTTTGAGAAAGTAAGGGATGAACATTAGGAAGAGTTTTTAGAACATCTTTTCCTACACTACCATAGAACATCAGAGTTATGAACTATCTTCCTAGGCATCTTTGTAATACACAGGGTGAGGCTCATAAGTCAAAACTAAAATAAGAATTTCTAGCAAGTTGGTCATAAAGTAATCCCACAAGGATCAGAAAGAATTTGAACTGACGACCCTACCAGCATTTTATGGATCTTACGGAAAGAGAGGAATCAAAGATTTTTTGAAGGGAGAGTGTAACGACCTGAACCGTCGTTATTTAGGAGAAACAAAAATCCGGGAAATTCTGGGCCATTGTCCCGCCAGAGCGGGCCAGTTGTCGCTTGGGCAGCGGTGCCAGGGTAGGGTAAGTTGGCACCAGAGCAGGATAGGAAAGGCAGAATGCAAGTAGCACCCTGAAGCTGTCTTTGGAATATCACATTCCCTCACTCCTAACTGATGGTAGCCTGATTTGAGGTCTATCTTAGAGAAACAGGTAGCACCCTGAAGCTGATTGAAAATATCATCATTCATTGGGACATGATATTTGTTCTTGATGGTAGCCTTGTTCAACTGACAGTAATCTATACACATCCTAAGGGAACCATCCTTTTTTCTCACAAATAAGACCGGAGCGCGCCAAGGTGAGACACTTGGTCTAATAAAGCCCTTATCAAGGAGGTCGTTCAACTGTTCTTTAATCTCTTTTAACTTTACTGGTGCCATTGTATATGGCGGAATAGATATAGGACGAGTATCTGGAAGAATGTCTATACCAAAGTCTATTTCTCTCTTAGGAGGGACTCTAGGAAGATCATCAGGAAAGACTTGGAAACTCTCTTACTACTGAAACTGATTGAATAGGAGGTATCTCAACACTAGAGTCATTAACTCGGACTACGTGATAGACACACCCCTTGTAAACTAACTTTCTTGCTTTAAGGTACGAAATGAAACGACCCTTAGGCATTGCTAAACTATTTTTCCACTCTAAGACTGGCTCATTTGGAAACTAAAACTTGACAACTCGAGTTCTACAATCAACTGCGGCATAACAGACATGAAGCTAGTCCATACCAAGAATGACATCAAAATCTACCATGTCTAATTCGACTAAATCAGCCATGATGTCATTCTAATTGACAGAAATGAAACAATCATGATATACTCACTCAGCTAGAATAGACTCCCCAACAGGTGTAGAAACACAAAAGGGTTCACAGAGTTTCTTAGGAAGAACATCAAAACTATTTGCAACATAAGGGGTTACAAAACATAAACATGTTCCTGGGTATTGCAAAGCATAAACATCAAGAGTAAAGACTTTGATCATACTAGTGACAACATCTGGAGAGTTCTCTTGCTCTTGGCGACTAGTGATCGCATAAAGGCGGTTTGTTCCTCCGCCAGTACTGGATGTAGCTCTTCTAGGTGAAGCCCTGTCTGGTGGAGCAACTAATGAAGATTGGGCCCTACTACCCTGATTTCCACTACCTTGTCGGTTCTTAGGGCACTCTTTTATGAAATGACCCTCTTGTCCACACTTGAAACAACTTGTCTGGCCATCATGACACCTACCTGGGTGGGTTTTACCACACTTAGCACATGCAGGAGCTCAGTTACCTCCTTTTGCCACTACTCTGAGACTGTGCAAGTCTAGCTCTGAAGTGCTGGGAATTCTGACTATAATACTCACTTTTGTTTCTGGGTGCAGGTGCACTAGCAGATGATGAAGCAGGCTCCTTTTGCTTTTGCTGAAAGGATGAACGGTTCACATTACTTTTCTACTTCCCGGACTCATTCCCTGTCTTAGCCTTCTTGTTTCTAAACTCCTCTCTATCTCTTAGTTTCTCTTCCTCAACTTGCTGCACATATACCATTAACCTCGATATATCCTTGTCCCCAATTAGCATTGCTGCCCTGACCGCTTTGCTTAATAGACCGGACAACCCAGTAACAAACACTCATTCTACTCCTGATATCCGCAACCATCTCCAGAGCATAACGGGATAGTTGGGTGAACTTCAACCCAAACTCATGAATACTGTATGACTCTTACTTAAGGGTAAGGAACTCTCGTACCTAAGCCTCTTTCAGTTCTCAGGGAAAGAAACTCCCCAAGAAATCTTCCTCAAAACATGCTCAACTCGGAGGTGGTGCTTCCTCAACTCTACCCTTCTTCCACTGATCGAACCAAATCCTAGTGACACCCTTCATTTTGTATGCAATTAGTTCCACCCTCTCAGTATCAGGAACGTGCATGACATCAAATACATTTTGCAGCTTCTCAATAATGTTCTCTAGATCCTCAGTAGTGCTTGAACCAGTGAAACATGAAGGGTTCATCCTCAAGAACTCATGAATCCTTGAAGTGTCAGCCTCTTCTTGTCTAGCTCCGCTTTGTTGCCCAACCTGGTTAGTCACATGTTGACTTAGCATCTTTATTGCTTCTCTGAACTTAGCATTAGTAACTTCTCCTTGGGGTTTCACTTTAAGTGCATTAGGTACCCCTTGCTCCTCAACGTTTCTCGTAGCAGGATGACCTCGGACAGCTCTTCGTGGAGGCATGATTATCTGAAAACACACGCAAGGATGAATTAGAAGAAACTTTTTAGAGATCAAACTCTAACGCACAAAATGAGAATGAAAGAAGTGAGAAATTTTTCTTAAGTGTCGCAACCTCCTAATTATAGATGTGGCACGCTTCACAAAGATAACTAGGACTATACTGACACGGCTTCATAGATTCTCTACGACTCTTGAATTCTGTGCTCTGATACCAAGTTTTTCACACCCCGAGCCTACACCCTGGGCGGGACTGGCACTCGAGAACCACTGTTGGCCCCGAACGAACCATTGGCCAGGCTTACTTACTCAGCGGAAGACTCTAAGCATTATTACAATGATCAAATGCACTTTACTCAACTATTTAATAAAATACCTAAGAATGCTTAAAGGTCAAACATTCAACTTTGCCAAAATGGCAACTCAAGTCTTAACATATGAAATAATAATGTAAAGACAATTGACTACTAACTGTCTATGAAGCCCCTAAAACAAAGAGGGATGTCGGGACAAGACCCCCAATCATCCTAACAACTGAAAGCTAAACAATTATGAAAAAGACCCTCTAGAAAGCAAGGAGGATCACCAATTGACTCTGAGTGCTCAACGAGGTGTTGGATGCTAATCCTAGTTACCTGCGTATGCATCATAAGACGATGCAGGCCAACTGGCATCAGTACATTGAATGTACGAGTATGCGAGTTGGAATGCTAAACACAACTTAAGCTTGAAAATGATCTGAAAGGAACACTTACCTTGGCTTTACTCAACTCATGAATAACTCAACTCAAAATGCAGTGTAAAACAACAATAATAGTGCAATTTATACAAAGCATTTAGAACAGTAAATAACAACTCAATTTGTTAAAGATATGCATTAACAAATTCAACTTTACTAATATATCAAAGTAATATAGTTTCTGTGGGAGTTTCTCTAACTGATAACCACAAGTATGCGCCTAAGTGGTGATACATTGTCTTGCCCACGCTGCCAGAACTGTCCTATACTTTGTCGTCATATAGAACGCCTTAACTAAGTGGATCCACTAGTTTATGCTAAAAATCAACTTAAGGAGTCATCTAAAAAGTATGATCCTTTACTACTCATGATGGCTACATGGTTTATGGAGAGTTGAGTTAATATGAACTCACGTCCCCATATCGGTGCTTGATACTACTCCCAAAATATACTTAGTTCATATGTTTTTAAAACAAAACTTCTTCCTTTGGTTTGAGATAATTACTCAAAACTTAGCTTGAAAGCTCTCTTGGAAATCAGTGTTTCCCTTTCTTGTTCAAATGTGAAAACATTTTAAACTCTTAGGATTACTTAGTTCCCTTATAACTTTTGGAGAAATGAACTCAACTCTTTACTCTTTGCTTAACTTAAAACTTAAGTCTTAGAACAAAGTTAAAACGTTTGTGAAAGACTTTTGAAATTTTTTAATGAACTTCTCTTGACTTACTTCTTAACTTCTAAACTTGACTCTTAACTTTCCTTGAATTGAATTATGGATTCAAGGATTGTGATTTGTGATAGGAAAGATCTCATGATGTTTAGGAGTGTTTTTAGATAGCTAAACATGAGGAAAGATAAAAAAAAATCATTGTTTGAAAGCAGGTCCGCGATGCGGAGATGTATTTAAATTTTTGGTTGCGAAAATACTTTTTGAGGCAAAACGATCCGTGACCGCTCTGCTCCGCGAAGATGTTTTTCCCAAATCTGGGGAGCTGGTCCGCGACGCGGAGCGAATGCCCTGATTTACCCGACAAATTTCCTTCTTCATTTTCGTTCCCCAATTCACCCAAACTGGGTTCTTTTTCCCAAATTCTTTTTAGATACAGATACCTAGAAAATATACCTAAGAACCAAACTCCAACCAAATCAATAATTTGACGTAATGATCTTAGAAACTTCTCAATCTCAGCCCAATTTAAAAACGACATCAAATTCAAGAATACATATCAAGAACATCAACTTTCAAACTATTTTAGGAAAAATTCGAGCTGAAATAAACATGTTTGGCATGTGGGTGGACGAACCCAACATTATGAAAGCCTCACATATCTCGCAGGGATTAACCCTTAGCGAAATCCAGACGAAACTCTCCAAGAGTTTGGCGAACTATGAACTTTTTTACTCCTTTCCCCTCTTTTCTCTTTTCTCCAAGCCCTAGTGTATTTTGGTAAAAGCGTAAACCAATTTAATTTTGATTAGACCCTAACTTAATTACCAATAACAAAATAAAAAAATTGAGCAAGGAAAAGACCAAACTACCCTTTAAAAATCCGGATTGGATTTTCCTTATCCAAACAACCCAACTTCCAATGGGAATATGTCACTTATACGAAATTGGAATCGCGCAAACTTGGTGGCATTAGAAAGATAATTCAATGATATTTCCTATGATATGTGGAAGCACACGTAACTCATCCTGAGCTAGGAGTTATGGTCGTTTGAAGTTGACCTAAAACCATACTTAACATAACTTAACCAAATTTCCAGATTTTCCCATTCTTTCCTAAAATGACTATTTCAAATTTTTAACTCTTCCTAGTTCTATCAAATAGCGAGATGCTATAGTAGGCTAGGTTTTTATGAATTGAGTAGTTATAATCTGTGTTTGTAAATCAACGGTAGAATTATGTGTAGGCCCTCGTGCACCGAACAAAATATGGTTAAATCCTAAGAAGAAGCCTTAGATGATGATCTAGGGTTAGGTGATGGTTGTGATTCTATGATTGTGTGATGTATATTTGTTCTTGCTTCATTATGATACATATATGTTTATGAATGTTGCGTTATGGATCACACTTGTTGTAAATGAGATAGATGAATGATGAAAGCCATGAATCATGACTAAATTGTATGAACTTGAGAATATACTTGTGATTGTGATTGTGGTGTGTTGAATAGATCGGTTGCCACATTCCGACATAACTAACATGGATCGGGTGCCACGTTCCGGCATAATTATGGGATCGGTTGCCACGTTCTGGCATAATTATGGGATCGGTTGCCACGTTCTGGCATAATCATTGGATCGGGTACCACATTCCAGTATGCTAAATATTTGGGTTTGGGTTCCATGAGAGGACCAAGGACTTGTCATAATTGTTTACATGGATAATGTGAATTGATCATGGTTCGTAATGATATTGGTGTTGTACTTCTCGGAGTTGTGTTATGGTCATGAGGCCTTATGCTTGATTGTTCTTCTATGTTGAGTAGACTTGTTAATTATATTTATGAAAGGTGAAACGGGGGTGGGAAGTCAACATCTCAAGAATTGTTAATGTCCACCTCTACTACGTCCTCCTTAACGTCCCTTGTTATCTCGTGTGGAATTCAAGTGCAGGAGTCGTGTGTTGTAATGGCAAGGAGTGGAGGTAGTGTACGTGGAGTAAGTCCTTAGGTGGATTTCACTTGGAGAAAGGTAATTGTGTTTAGTGGTTAGACAGCCTGATGTAGTGTACTATGTGACCAAGGTTGGGTAATGTGAAGAGGAAGTAAGGGTATGATATGAGTGATTAGTTGGAATGCTTGTGTGCTTGTGGTGGTATTTGGGAAATTTTCTATGTGATAGAATGGTTAGGCTATGATCAAGTACCTGGTAAGTAGGTTGACCGAGAAGGTGGTCAGTAGTCAGGGTACTAGTGTGATTTGAAGGTATTTCAAGAGAGGGTAAAGGTGGAGAAGCTAGTGGTTTATTTCATGATCTTACTAGTTGGTTTCTTATGTTATGATGATGCCTACCAGTATGTGTGTTTTGTACTGATATTACTCCTGCTATGTCTTTTGACATAGTATGGATGCAAGTTGGTGATGTTTCATTCGGTGAAGACGAAGAAAATCTCCAGCAACTTCTATCTTTCCTTCCGCATGGTGGGAGCTGTGTCTTTATTTACTATTTCCATTTTGTACTCTAGTAGCTCTTGTACCTATTTAGACTAGATCCTTGGGGGTGTTCATTATCTTACAAGTCTTAACCAAATTGGGTCAAAGGTTCATATTTATAAAATTTCGTTAGTGTATTTTATTTCCGTTTTATTTAATTTTCCACATGGTTTTAATTATGGGGATAAGAGGGTTCTCCTACTTTGGTGGTAGTACGTAGGTGCCCTCACGGCCTGATGGGTTGGGTCGTGACAGAGAGTTGTACCTTCCCCTAGCTTGAGCCTTGAAACACAAATATTTCTATTAACTTCCATAATGTCAGCTCAAAATTGAGTATGAAGTTGAGACACTGTTAGATTTTTTGCATTCTTTCCAAAAGTAGTTTGATACCTCTTATACTTATCCAACACTTATTGCTAATATTCTATCAACAAAGATTTTCACACACTTGTCAGGAAACAATTTTAATCACTAACCTCAAAAAATCCCAAGTATGGCACCTCCAATACCTGAAAAATAACATAGTTCTCAACAACAAAAGTTTAAAAGTTACAAATAATAATCATATAAAACAGCATTAAGAACAAAAACAATTGCTAAAACACCATTGAGCATATTTAATTACTTACAACGAACAATACATAATTTACGAAAATTCCTCAAGAGCGCATTCTCACTCATACCTAACTTCTAGATGACTTTCCCATTTAGTTCTTTAAAGAACCCTCTTTTCAAGGAACCCTCTTTAAGCCCATTGGTTATAATAAGATAGGATATTTAATAAACATGTAATTAAATCAGATACTTTAATGGCCTTGGGACCAAGCACATGATCAAGAACTCTTTTATCTAATGAAACAGACATTGACAAATTGTGGGTGCAAAGGAAATGACTATAACTAAATTAGTACATATGATATACAAACAAGGTCATTAAGGAAGCGAGAATGTAAAAGTTATATTTACCATTGTAGGAGGAGAAGCAAATAACCCCGCAAATTGTTAAGGTAATGTCCCTTCTTTCATTATCGTATATGACTTGAAAGCAACCATCATTTGATTGTGATTATTCACCATTTGTTTATAGTGTATTTGGCTTTCGTTGTGAGCATTCAACAAATTTATTGTAGTTCTCTAGGCAATTGGATGAACATAAAACACTTGAAGCATTCATACCACTGAAGCGAGGTCATTCTTGTTTAAACAATCTAGTGGGGACAAACCCTAATCCCAAACACCTTACCATTCCAGAGCGTTCTTTTCCTAGCACTTTACCAACTGCATCATCTGGCAATACTATAGATTCATCTACAGTGCGTTGACTCAAAGTTTGCTGAATTTTTTCCTGAATTTAGAATATACACAAAATACATTATTAAAATATTAAAAAGTAATTGAGAACATATATGTATTACCTAAATATAATACATGTTTAGTTATCTAATTAAGGACCTACCTGTTATGCAGAAATGTATTGTCACTAGAACAATTATTCCCAAAGAAAAGAGCCATATGGTGTAGCTGAGCATGGAGCAGCAAGAAAATAAAGATGTCAACTTCTTTTCTTCTTGTATCATAAATAAGAATTTTGGTGTTGGCTACAATGTAAAATTTAATTTGCTTCACCAGTGACATTGTTTCAGCTCCTGGACTAAGAATAATAAGGGAATGGAAAGGATGATAAGAAGTTTCAACAATGTCTCTTTAACCTTTTGAAGAAATTATTCATTTCAACAGTAGAAATCAATAAATTGCCATGACTATCACCTTCTCAGATGTACAACTAGTGTGCACATCCACATGTAGAGTTAAGTGCTGATTATTTGTTAAAGAAAAATCAAAGTGTCCAGGTGAACAAGTCATGATCGAGTGGATAAATTAAAACCTTTTGGATAACAATAAGAATAAAAAAGAGAAGGGATCTGGAAGTAACAAATGAACACAAAAGCATCATAGACCGAGATAGAATAATTGAACTAAGACATTAAAGCTTCGATAAGTGTAAAACTAAAATAGTCGTGAAATGGACATAAACTGCAACCTTAATTTTAAACTCAAATCAGAACAAGAACATGTTGTTATACTACACAAGAACAGGCTTAAAACAATAGAAAGGGATTAAACCATTTACACAATTAAGGATTTTAAACCATTTCAAAATGACAACACACTATACTAAACAAAACACCATCAAACTGATTTGAACAAATATTAGCAATAGTTAAAACATGAACAAAGAATCTCAGGTATAACTTGTCAGTAGAAAAGAGACAAAATTGAAACAACCAGAGGAACTGGAGTGCTATTTTCCCTTAAGAAACTTACGCATATAACTTTTGCTGCTTCATTAACATATCCTACATTTGCATTCTTATGAGTAGCAAGATAAAGTTGTGCTCGTCCATGTATTTGATCTGTCTCAGCCATCTATAAGCAAACTAGTCAACTTAGAATAACTTAACTAATTAAAAATAATTACACAATAAGTTAGTTTAAAAACTTAAATAAAATGAAACGAACTAAAATCTTTAACCATTTTTGTAACACCCCATATTCTAGGCAGACCGGAAATGAAGATTTAAGAAGTTGTAGGTTCCACCAACGATGCCACCTACAGATAGTAGGTTGACCCACGGACCCTAGGTGGGGTCCATGGATGGCCACCTGCACTCCCTCCCAGTATCCAGAAGAAAATCATCTAAGGGTCGACCCACGGCCGGACCTACGGACTGTAAGTCAGACCACGGGCCGTGGTCCTGGTCCATGGATCGAGACCCCCATATCCTATCTTTGAAGCCAACAACGTTGACCAGGATGAACCATGGGTCCATCGACGGTCCGTCGGTCAGTCCGTCAATTGGCCCCGACAGCCTTTAACTCAGGGGTCGCTTGGTGTTTTCCCTATGCGTTGGACCACTAAACTATGTCGTTTTAGTCAATTTTAGCCTAGTAATTTAATTAGAACTTACCCTAGTCAACTCATTCTCCAAAAAATCATCAAGTTGGAGGAAAATAAGGGGAAAGAGTCGACCAAGCCCTCTCCAAGAACGAAAGAAGTTTTATTCAGCTCCAGCCCCAAATTTGAAAGAATTCTCCGTAAATTTTGTCACCAGGTATGTGTGATTTTACTAGTGGGTTCCTTTCACCGATTAGGTCCCTAGAATTCAGTCAGATTCTTGATTTTCTATATCATGTTTAGACCTAGGGTTTCTAGAACTTCAGAATATTGTTGTGATTAAGCTTTTCGACTAATCCAAATCAGATTATCATGTTTTCGTGGAATTATTGCTTAGTTCTTTGCATGAAATGCAGAACCCTAGTTGTGTATATTTGTTTAGTTCATGAATTACACTTGGTAGGTCAGTTTAAAGAATTATCCATGTTCCAGTTAAGAATGTCTCATTATCAGTAAACATGTCAACATTATAGAATTTCATTATTATGTTTTACTTACATAATCAGTTGGGAGTAGGAGTAATACCGAGTGGACTAAGGGTCAGTCACCCTCATAGTCCCAGAACTACATGCCCCCATAGGATAAGTCCCCTCTATAGGTAACATATTTAGTGATCACGCCAGTCGTGCCTTTATACCCTTCACAAGGTATATTGGGTCCTCTCAATGGGGCGATACATTGGACTCCACGAATAGCTCTCATGGCTTTATGTCGGTTAATAGTAGCTCCCACAGTCAGATTCTAGTACATTGACCAGGTTATCAGTTACAGTTCAGTATTCAGTCTCAGCATGTCATGTACTTGGTCATTGCAATCAGTTAGTTCAGAATTCAGTATTTACTTCATCTTTAGATTATAACATTGCTCGTATTGCTTTGTTCAGTTATGTATATGTTATTCAGCTTATCCTATTTTGCATGCTCAGTACCTTTCAAGTACTGACGCATACTCTGTTCTTCATCTTCTCGTGATGTAGGTTTAGGTCCTCAAATTTCAGACAACGCATAGATCGGTTCCCGATCTCTAGTTCAGCATCATCAGTGATGAGTCCTCATTCTTTGGGGACGATTGGCATGTTATCTTTCTATTTTCAGTCTTTCAATTTCAGTTTTTTGCTAGAAGTTAGTTGGGGAATGTCCCAGCAGCTCTAGTCAGTTAGAGGCTTTTATTCAGAAATAGTTAGATTCAATTTTAGTTGAGTTTGACCTTTCAGTTGTCATTAAACTCAATTTTGTGTATTCAGATTTAGAATGGGTATTCCCCATCATTTTCCCTTTATGTTATATTTTAAGATTATGCATAGAATTATCTTATTCGAGTTATCTTAGTATGCTTATGATATGCCAACAGGGTTATCTTAGGGTCACTCGTGATTCGGCCTTAGTATCATGTTCCTTCATCTAAACTTGCATTTTCAGCGTATTTGCAGGTTCTTGGAACTTAGTTCAGTCATATTGTAGTTTCCATTACTTAGTGGTAGGGTTTGCAACTCTTTCCCTCCATATTCCGCTAGTTTAGTCTTCATTCGAGGACAATGTTCCCAAGGGAGAGATAATGTAATACCCCATATTCTAGACAAACCAGAAATGCAGATTTCAGAAGTTGCAGGTGCCACCAACGGTGCCACTTACGGATTGTAGGTTGACACACGGACCGAAGGTGTTGTCCGTGGATGGCCATCTGCAGCTCCCAGAATCCACTAACGGACCGTAGGTCAGACCACGGGTCGTGGATCGAGAACCCCAGATCCTATCTCTGAAGCTAACGATGGTTGAACAAGACGAACCGTGGGTCCATTGACAGTCTGCCGGTCAGTCCATCGGTTGGCCCCTACAACTTTTAAGTCAGGGGTCGTTTGGTCTTATCCATATGCGTTGGACCCCTAAATTACATCGTTTAACCCCTAAACTACGTCGTTTTAGTCAATTTTAGTCTAGTAATTTAATTAGAACTTACTCTAGTCAACTCATTCTCCAAAAAATCATCAAGTTGAACGAAAAGAAGGAGAAAGAGTCGACCAATCCCTCTTCAATATTGCAACAAGCTTTCTTCAGCTCCAACCCCGAAATTGAAAGATTTCTCTGTGAATTTTTTCACCAGGTATGTGGGATTTCACTAATGGGTTCCTTTCACCCATTAGGTCTCTAGAATTCAGTCAGATTCTTGATTTTCTATATCATGTTTAGACCTAGGGTTTCTAGAACTTCAAAATATTGTTATGATTCAGCTGTTAGACTAATCCAAATTAGATTATCATGTTTTCGTGGAATTATTGTTTAGTTCTTTGCATGAAATTCAGAACCCTAGTTTTGTATATTCATTTAGTTCATGAATTACACTTACTAGGTCAGTTTAAAAAATTGTCCATGCTCCATTTAAGAATGTCTCATTATCAGTATAATAATTTTGCATTTTCAGTTAGCATGTCAATATTTTGAGCTATTCAGTGTAACAAAAATTCAGTATATTAATGTTGCATTTTCAGTTAGCATGTCAATATTTTGAGCTATTCAGTGTTACAAAAATTCAGTATAATATGTTACATACATAAGTAATTGGGAGTAGGCTTAATATCGAGTGGACTGAGGATCAGTAACCCTCATAGTCCCAAAACTACGTTCCCCCATAGGATAAGTCCCCTCTGTAGGCAACATATTTAGTGATCACGCCAGTCATGCTTTTATACCCTTGGCAAGGTATATTGGGTCCTCTTAATGGGGCGATATATCAGACTCTATGGATAGCTCTCATAGTTTTATGTCGGTTAATAGTAGCTCCCACAGTTAGATTCTTGTGCATTGACCAGGTTATCAGTTATAGTTCAGTATTCAGTCTCAGCATGTCATGTACTTGGTCATTGCATTCAGTTAGTTCAGTATTCAGTATATATCAGTATTTACTTCATGTTAAGACTATATCATTGGTCGTATTGCTTTGTTCAGTTATGTATATGTTATTCATCTTATCTTATCATGCATGTTGAGTACCTTTCAAGTACTGACGCACAATCAACGCTACATCTTCTCGTGATATAGGTTCAGGTCCTCAACATTCAGATCATGCATACATCGGTTCATGATCTCCAATTTAGCAGCATCAGTGGTGAGTCCTCATTCGTTGAGGACGATTGACATGTTATCTTTCTATTTTTAGTATTTCAGTTTCAGTTTTTGCTAGAAGTTAGTTGGGGGCATGTCCCACCAGCTGTAGTCAGTTAGAGGCTTTTATTCAGACATAGTTAGATTCAATTTTATCTAAGTTTGATCTTTGAGTTGTCATTAAACTTAGTTTTATATATTCATATTTAGAATGGGTATTCCCCATCATTTCCCCTTTATGTTATGTTTTAAGCTTCCGCATAGAATTATCTTATTTCAGTTATATTAGTATGCTTATGATATGCCAACAGGGTTAGCTTGGGGTCACTCGTGATCCTAAGTCCTGTGTCCATGTCCTGGGGGTAGCCTCGGGGCGGGACAATTTTAGACCTTCTTCTAGAGTTATCTTTGGATCCACTTTTGTGTGGAATGACTTTTTTCTTTCGAGTTTCAGCATTTCACATTTCCTTACAAAAAGATACATGAAATTCAATTATAAAAATAATAAATATATGACTACACATACTAGTTAAACCAATTAAATATATACATTTGTTTCTTTTTTATAATGATAATCAACATAAGAAGTTCACTGATCCCGTGGAACTCCAGGTGGAACATTATCCATAATCTGAGTTTTGCTCTTAAGTGGATCATTTAACACTTCCCATATGTCCAGCCTATTTGCACTCTACTTCTTCGAAATACAATTATAAACATATTCGGAATACATCTATCATTTTCTTCAGAGTGAATTATATTTCTAGATCTTACTAAGAAAGAAAATGAGACAGAGACAAACACATAGATTGTCATCCGGAATTCACCTCGAAATACTTCAAAATGAAATGTTAGACTTCTTGGAGAACTTGCTAATAGAATCTTCCTATATGGATATACAAATTAATATCGTATATCTGATATTACTATATTATATAGAATAACTAACTTAAGTTAATATATCCGATGAATCGAAAAGCTAACTAGTGTTAGAAAATAAGGAAGAAGTATTTAGCTTACTGTCTGCGTTTGAATCTAGGTAGTTTAATTCTTTGCATCAGATGCAACTTTTGTTTTGAATGGACATACTTTAATCAAATAGGGAAAGTGATCCCAATGTGATTGGTTTTTAGCTACACCCTCCATTTCAATATGTTCGCCTTACTTTTCTTTTCTAGTCTGTTTTTAAAAAATGTCTCTTTCCTTTTTTGGTAATACTAGTTTCTTGGAACGCGCTTTGCGCGTGTAACCCGTATTAATGAGTCTATTATTTCTTTAAAAAATAAATACTATTAAAAAATATGATTTGAGTTATTTTTTATAAAATATATCTAATGGGGTTTCCTACTTTGTCTTACTACTAATTGTGACACACCATTCATGACCTCCAAGTGAATGTACTGAGATAATAATATAAGAAGTTAATAAAATAAACTCTATGTAGAAGTCAAAAAATAAGCTTGTAAAGCAAAAAGGAAAAGATAACAACTATCTAAATTAAATTTCCTGATAGTGTTAAAAGTTCCTTTTTGTTGGTAGAATAATGTTAGAAGATCAAAAGATTGTATGAGATTAATCCTCTGCAAATCGTAGTGCAATATTAATACTTCTTCAATTAAAAGCTTGAGAGGAGATTATTTACTTTTTGTACCAAAAATGGTGTTAGACTAACTTTGAATGAAAGGAAAACAAAACCTTTCAACTTTTTTACTTTGTCTTTTGAATTTCATGATAATTATAATGAATGTGTTCAAAATATTATATTATTTTTTATCCACAAGCACTTTAAACTAATTAGTTGATTATAAATATTTAAAACTAAGGTGTAAAAGTTTTTATTATTTATATTTCGAAAATCAGGATATTTATGAAAATAACTACTATTTTTATATAGAATTTAATTTTCTCTTCATACATAACTTATCCACCATTAATCAAAGTTATATGTTTCACGTTCATCTTTCTTTTTCTTTTAAAAAAAAAGATTAAACGTTTTATCACATCCATTCTTAAAGATGAAAGGTAATGTATATGTTAAATTATAAGTACAAAGAACAAAAAAAAAAAAAAGATACACATTAGCAAGACAATTAGGCTTTTTTTTTTTTGCTTTTGTCTCTATAATGAAAATTGAATATTTGAGCATACAAAATAAAAATCTGAAATTAAAGCAAGTTGCTAACAAAACAACAATTCAACTATATGAAGAGAGATAGAATAGTCTTATTATAATTCTAATTACTACAAATAAGTATAAAACTAACACACCAAGCTCCAATGCTTCAATAGTTGAATTCGTTTCTATTCTCATGACTGTATAAGTTGATCTCACAACTTTCACCATAAATTGTGACATTATTTCACCTGTTTAGAGCTCCTACACACAAGAATTGTCAAAGTAGTAAATAGAAGTTTCTTGAAAAATTTAAATTTATAGGACAAAAATTACGGAAACTTGAAAAATCACCTGGAAAATTGAAAGGTCAAATACTATTAAAATAAATATAATGTTTTTTTCATTATCTTTATAATAAATAACTAACAATTAAAAATAATAATTAAGATATTATTATTTAATATTTAATTAATTAGAATGTTTAATTTAACCTAGGGGTAAAATAAATATAATAAT
>JAJOOR010011555.1:0-28998 GCA_036250505.1 Solanum acaule | reverse complement strand
TAAGTGTCGATGCCTTGTGTGATTAGCTTGCTTTGAACCATGCATGAATAAACCTAGAATTTTCCCTGTTAGTCTGATTGATTTAGAAAGGTGTCCTCCTGAAATGATCTTAGGCAACTTTAAAGAGTGTGAGCCAAATTTGACATATAGCTCTTTTGTGGCCTACCCGTGAGTGTGTGAAACTCTTTTGAACACCCTTTGAGCCTTACCTTTCTTTGAAAGAACCTTGATGAACCCTAGACCTTACTTGACCCGCTACCTACAATCCTCTTAATTTGCGATTTAGTGAATAGCCAACTTAGGCCAAAAACCTAAGTTGGGGGTGTGGTGAAAAGGAAAAGGAGAAGTCAAGAAGTGCAAGAAAAAGTCCCCCCTAACCCATGGGATTGCATAAGTGGAAACCCCTTCAATTAAAAAAAATAAAATGAAATGTGGAATAAAGTACGAAGGGAATCTAATTTCAAGCAATCCATGGAGGAGAATAAAAAGGGTGACTTAGAAGCACTAGAAAAAGAATTGATAAAGGAAAAAAAGGGAATGCCTTGAGAATACCACATCCCACGAGGATGAAAAAGTCACTAAGCCTAAATGACCATACCTTTACACTCAGCCCCATTACAAGACTTAGAAAGACCTTTTTGATCTTCAGTAAGCCGAATCAAAAGTCGATTGGAAAATAAGGGCAAACCTATGGGTAAAAACATACATTGTGTTCCTCTTTATTTAGTGTAAGCATTGCATCTGATTCCTGGTCTTGAATTGATTATCCTCTGTGTGTGAATATGGAATCATTCTTAATGTGAGTGAATTTAGATACTCTTTGTCGAGCTTGAACTCGCACAAGTAGAAAGTATTGTGAGCATGAGAATATCTGGTAATGATGTGCCACAACTTGAATCTTTGAGTACACAATTGATCTTTGCATAAGTTATTTGAATCTTGTTGTGTATGTTCATGATTGAGTCTTGTGTAACACTATTTGAGACATCCTTTTTGAACGGCTGAACTTGAGTTTGCTTAAGGACAAGCAAAAGTTTAAGTTTGGGGTGTTTGATGAGTCCAAAAATTGGACTCATTTAGGGCTTTAGTTTGATAAGAATAGTGTCCTCGAATACTTATTTTGTCTAAATATCTTATGAAAACTCTTAAGTTTCAGGTATTTCAAGTTATAGTGGAAGCATGGACACTTAGGCGCAAAAAGGAACAAAAAGGGTGAAAGGATCGAAGAAGCTGAAGCCCGAGCATCGCCAAGCACACTTGGCAATTCACCGAAGGGATTTACTCCGCCCTTCGTTCCAGTACGTAAAGCCCTGAAGGAGAAGGATCGAAAAGGCGATGAAAGGAGCAGTCAGCGCTTTGCCGAATAGTTCCGCGAAGCAGTACTATACCGCCCAATGGTCTAGAACGTGAAGATGTGGAAGGCAACCATGAAACAACGATGAGACAGACATTGCCGAAGTCATTGGGTGATATCGACTAACTTCGCCGAAAGATCCGCCAGCACTATTTTCTGAAGTCTATAAATACTGAACTTATTATTAATTTTAGTAGAATCGAACATTTATTTTAATTTCCAGAATAAAATAGTACTTTTTGGATATTTTTCTCTCAAGTTTGGAGAGGGTTTTTGGGAGACTTGAAGAAAGAAGAATTTCATCTTCCCCAAGTTGGAAGTGGGTCTTCTCCATTCTTCTTCCTTTGCTAAAATCAAGGTTTAATTTCTTATACCCATTTGATTTTTACTATAATTTTAGGTGTATTTTGTTATTTCTTGATGTGTGGCTAAAAACCCCCATTCTTGGGGTGTGATTTAGCAAATATGTGTTGATATTATTATTGGGTTTTGCTTGCTGATAGGTTAGATGTAGTTTAATGGTGATTTCACCTAGTGGTTGTTGTTTAATCTAAAGAGTTTGTAGTTTCAAATACAAAGCCACCCATGTGTTTTCGGCTTGCCCAAGAGGGAGGTTGCGAAACCATGACCACTAGATTGATGGCCTAAGGAGTGGGTCGACATGAGGTTTAGCCCGTGAGGGTGAACCCTAGTCCTATATCCTAACACTCAGCTCGAGAGAGTGAGTGGGGTAAGGCGTAGGCTGGTCTTCATGCGGCAAATGGGTGTCCTAGAGGAACGCATTTGAAACGAGGTAAGTTGCCCGAGAGGGAACTTATTTCCATTTAAAGCTTAGCCTAGTCACTATTATCTTACAAATTTCCTTTCAAAAGCATGTACCCAACTACTTATCTCAACTTGTATTGCGGTCACACCCCAAGAACATTTCTCCATACTTGATTTTCTTGTTAATTTTTACTATTTTTACTACTTGTAATGAAATCCCCAAATCGATATTTGTCACTTTCGTGTCACCCCCTTTAATTTACTATGGTTTTAATCGTTAATGTCTTTAGCTACGACTAGTTATAGCTTAATTTTATTTTTCTATAAATTCTCAAAACGACTCCCGTGGGACACAACCCCAACCTTTAGTTGGGTTACTATACTATCGACGATCATAGACACTCATATCGTAGATTAGTGTCGTTGGTCACAATAAGCATCATATACCTCTGAGTTGAATATCTTATCATTGAGTTGAACTATGTTTCTTTGAGTTGAGTGAGTTGAGAATCGGTAAGTATGTTTCCTTTTTATCAAAGTTCAAGCTTATGTTTATGCTTTAGAATTCCTCTTACATGCTCATACATTCCATGTACTGAGCCATTTGGCCTGCATCTTTTCATGGTGCAGACGCAGGTATTCAGGATCATCAACATGAGCTTCGTTGATACATCCAGGAGTTCGAGTTAGCTATGGTGAGCCTCCTTGTTTCCAGAGGATTTCATTTACTTTTCAATCATTAGGATGTTGTGGGTCTTGTCTCGACTTCCATCGTTGTCAGTTAGAGGCTTCATAGATAGATAGTAGAGTTTGAGAAGTCTGTTTCATTTATCTTATTAAATGTATTAAAAACATGAGTTTCCTATTGTTGGCTAGTTGAATATTCTATTTTTATTCAGAGTTATTCATTTGAGTTAAAGATTTGTAAGTTTCATGGATTTTATTCAGTTTTTAAGCTTTGTATGCTTGAGTTAGTCTTCCACTTGTAGTCAGCCAGGCTGAGGGTTCACTTGGGGACCAGCAATGGTTCTCGAGTGTCGGCCACGTCAAGGGTGTAGGCTCCGGTCATGACAAACTTGGTATCAGAGCACAGAGTTCAAGTGTCCTAGGGTGTCTATGAAGTCGTGTCAGTAGGGTCTTGTTTATAGTTGTGAGGGCCCCACTTCTATAAATGAGGGACTATAGATATTTAAGAAAAGTTTCCCTTATTTCATACTCTTAGTCGTGCAATAGAGCTAAGTCATAGAGATTTATTCATACTCGTGCATTTCTCAGATTCATTGACTACCCATCATACTAGAGGTGGTTGAAAAGTAAAGTGTAAAGATCCTTATGGATGAGTTGTTCTTAGCAAGAGTCTTGAGAAACTCATATGACTCCAGAGGGGTTTAAGAGAAGCCCATGAGTGAGTGAGTGTTGATCAGTTTTAGAGGAATGCACTCATATTGATATGAATCGTGTTTTTGAGCTAAAAGCGAGTTGTGCTCTTATTCTTAAGCTTTGTTTCAGTTGGAATCCTTACAAGGAGGTATGGTTAGAGCTTGGGTAATATTTCCACCCCAAAAGGTAGCATGAGTTATGATATCATGAGCAGTAGTAGTGAAAGAGCCCAGAGTTAGAGGAAGGTATGCAGATGTTTAGTGATTTAAGAAAGGGAGATAGTGTTTTGAAGAGCTATATTACTATAGTCATGAACCCAGTAAGTTATTGATGAGGAGTTTTCCTTTATGGGTAGAGTAAGAGTTGCTAGTCAAGATGAGATAGAGTATATATTTGTTAACCAAAATAGAGTTGATGTCGATGTGCCGGTCACACCCCGAGCCTACACCCTAGGCAGGACTAGCACTCGAGAACCATTGTTGCCCCCAAGCGAACCCTTGGCATGGCTTACTTACTTAGCGGAAGACTTAACTCATCAAGATACATCTATGAAATAAACTGGAATGTTATAAAGGAACATTCAACTGGCCATTAAGGAAAACTTAAGTCTCAACATAAGATAATGACAATGAAAAGACTAAAGAACTAACATTTAACTGTCTATCTATGAAGCCTCTAACAACTAAGATGGATGTCAGGATAGGCCCACGACATCCTAATGAACTAACTAATAAAACTGAAAGCAATAAAAGGGATCCTCTGAAAGCAAGAAGGCTTACCACAAGACTCTGAGTGCTTAACTGGATCAACGATGCGCTGGATGCCGATCCTGCTGACCTGCGTCTATATCATAAGAAGATGCAGGCCAACTGGCATCAATACATTGAATGTACTAGTATGCGAGTTAGAATGCTAAACATAGCTTAAGCTTGAAGGTAACTGAAGAACTTACCTGGCTCAACTTAACTCAACTCAACATAACTGAACTCATTTCAATATAAAGCAGTTTAAAACAAGTGCAATATAAAGAAAAGTTGTTTAAAAACATAATGACAACTCTGTGTGTATGCAAAGATACATATAACTCTGAAATGTATGTAAAAATACAAATAAACTCTGTATATAAGAATACAATTACTTTTGTGGGAATTTCTCTAATCGACAACCATCACTTAAGAGCCATTGTGATGATACATCGTTTTGCCTCACGCTGCCAGGGCCGTCCTATACCTTGCCGAGGATATAGAACCTGAACTACTAAGTGGATCCACTAGTCTATGCTAAAAAACACTAAAGAAATCATGTAAAAAGTATGACCCTTTTCTACCCATGATGGATACATGGTTTATAGGGGCTGTGAGTTCTCTGAAATCTCCCCCATATCAGTGCTCAATACTACTCCCAAAATATAATACTAGCTCTTATTTTTAAAAACATACTTCTTTCTGTGATTTGAGATAATTGCTCAAAAACTTAGCTCAAAGGCTATCTTGGAAATCAAAGTTTCCTCTCTTGCTTAATTATGAAAGCAATTAATCTTTACTGAAAACTAGCTCAAAGGCTCTTTGGAAATCAAGGTTTCCTTTCTTGTTTAAATGTGAAAAAGATTTTAAACCCTTTGGGAATACATAGTCCCCATATACCTTTGAAGAAATGAACTTCAATATTTACTCTTACTCTTTACTCAACTTGAACTTTAAGTCTTAAAACAAAGTTGGAAACATATGCACAAGACTTCTTGAAAAGACTCAAAGAACTTCCTAGACTTGACTCTTAACTTTCCTCGAATTTGAATTTATGGATTTGAGGTTATAATTCATGTTTCTGGATGATTTCTAGATGTTTAGAAGTCATTTAGAGTAGTTAGAATCAATAGGAAGTGTTAGTACACTTTAGAAGGACTTAAATGGGCTTAACGACGAAAAACTAGTGACAAAGGACGATCCGGGCGCATCCCTGGTGCGCCGCGCCAGCCCTAACTTTCTGGGGCTCAAATCTGGCGGACTTATGGCACGCCGTGCCAACCCCTCAGGCGCTACGGGGGCGCGTCGCGCCAGCCTCCCTTCAGGAAAAATTCTAACGAACTTTTGATCTCGTTTTCTGATCCTAAATTGTTTTAAACCAATTCTTTTTCTCAAATTCACTTTAGATTCATGTACCCAAATCATATACACAAAATTTAACCCAAAAAACTCAAGGAAACAACACTTTAACATCAAGAAACTCTTTAATCCCAACTCATATTCAAGAACGAAATCAATTCAAGAACAACTATCAAGAACATCAAATTCTCAATCTTTTTAGGACGAAAATACGCTGAATTAAACATGCTTGGCGCGATGGTGAACTAACCCAACGCTATGTGATCTCACATACCTCATAGGGATCACCCCTTGATGAAATCCACAAGCGATTCCTTACAAAGACGACAAATCTTGAACTTTCTTCTCCTTTCTCCTCTTTTCTCTTTTCTCCAAGCCCTAGCGTTAACTTCAACTTTTCTAAACTGACTAAAATCTGATTTTACCCCAATTAATTACCCAAAAACGAAATAAAATAATTGGGTAAGGAAAAAACCATAATGCCCTTCTAAAATTCGTATTGGACTTTCCTTATTTGAACAACCTAACTTCCAAT
The DNA here is from genome assembly GCA_036250505.1 of Solanum acaule. Taxonomy (NCBI): domain Eukaryota; kingdom Viridiplantae; phylum Streptophyta; class Magnoliopsida; order Solanales; family Solanaceae; genus Solanum; species Solanum acaule. Next base: position 22,862 of record JAJOOR010011555.1, on the reverse strand, counting down.
GGGCATAACTCACTCATACAAACTCGTAATTGTGCAAATTTAGCAGCGTTGGAAAGATTGTTCCAAGATCTTTCCTACGATATCTGGAAACACACCTAAATCATCTTGAGCTTGAAGTTATCGTCATTTGAAGTTGACCAAAAATCCAACTTAACATACTTGACAAATTTTCCAAATTTTTATATTCTTTCCAAAAATGACTATTTCCACTTTTTAACTTCTTTCTAGTTCTTTCTAGTTATGGGGTGTTACAATATCTCCCCCTTGGGAACATTCTTCCTCGAATGAGATTAATTTTACTAGGCTAAGGGTGTAATATCTAACATTCAGCTCAACACCCAACAAGCAATGCAAATACAACATGCCAACTTATAAATTAAAGAGTACTAAGAAGAGAATTAGTACCTTGATCTGGAATTTCTCTGGACTCGAAGAGATGTGGATATCTCTTCTTCATATCCTCCTCAACCTCCCAAGTAGCTTCCTCAACAAATTGGTTCCTCCAAAGGACTTTGACTGATGCTACTTCCTTAGTCCTCAACTTGCGAACTTGGCGATCTAAAATTTGAACTGGAATCTCTTCATAAGATAAGTTATCCTTGATACCAATATCTTCAGTTGGTATGATAATTGAAGGATCTCCCATGCATTTCTTCAACATGGAGATGTGAAATACCGGATGAACCGCCGCTAACTCTTGTGGTAGCTCCAACTCATAAGCTACACTACCAACCTTTTTTGATATTCTGTAAGGGCCAATATACCGAGGACTAAGCTTCCCCTTCTTACAAAATTTCATAACACCTTTCATGGGTGAAACTTTCAAGTACACCCAATCGTCTAGTTCAAACTCTAACTCCCTTCTCCTAACATCAGTGTAGGATTTCTGATGACTATGCGTCGTTTTCAACCTCTCTTGAATCACTTTCACCATCTCCATAGCTTGATGAACTAAATATGGTCCTATCAACCCTGCTTCACCAACCTCAAACCATCCAATAGGAGATCTGCATCTTCTCCCATAAAGAGCTTCATAAGGAGCCATGTGGATGCTAGAGTGGTAACTATTGTTATAAGCGAACTCGATGAGAGATAGGTGATCATCCCAATTTCCTTTGAAATCAATCACACAAGACCTCAACATATCTTCTAAGATCTGAATAGTGCGCTCGGCTTGCCCATCTGTCTGAGGATGAAAGACAGTACTTAAGTTCACCTTTAAACCCAAGCCTTTTTGGAATGACTTCCAAAACTGTTCAGTAAATTGCGCACCTCTGTCTAAAATAACGGAGACCGAAACTCCATGAAGTCTAACCACTTCTTGAAGATACAACTTGGCGTAGTCCTCTACTGTATGGGTAGTCTTTACCGACAAAAAGTGAGCTGATTTTGTCATTCTATCGACGATCACCCAAATAGAATCATGCTACCTACGAGACCTTGGTAAGCCTGTAATGAAGTCCATATTGATCATCTCCCACTCCCATTCTGGAAGTTCTATATTCTGAGCCATACTGCCTGGCCTTTGGTGCTCTACTTTAACATGTTGGCAGTTCGGACACTTAGTAACAAATTCTGCAATGCCCTTCTTCATACTACTCCACCAATAAACTTCTCTCAAATCGCGATACATCTTTGTGGTACCCGGATGAATGGAATATCTAGAGCTATGAGCTTCCTCAATGATCCTCTCTTGGAGTTCATCCACCCTTGGTACACACAATCTACCTTGATACCTCAATACATCATCTCCCCCTTGCTCAAAAGCCATTACTTTTTGCTTATGAACATTTTCCTTCAATTTGAGCAAAATAGGATCTTGGTCTTACTTCTCTTTTACTTCTGACACTAATGATGATTCAGCCCCATTCATCACCACCACTCCTCCTTCTGTGGAATCCATTAGTCTGACTCCAAAGCGTGCAAGTCTATGCACATATTTTTCTAACTCTCTCTTTTCTTCCTCAACATGGGCAGTACTACTCATAGACAACCTGATTAAGGCATCAGCAACAACATTAGCCTTACCTGGGTGGTAAAGAATACTCATGTCATGATCCTTGAGTAATTTTAGCCACCTCATTTGTTTGAGGTTAAGCTCTTTCGGAGTAAACACATACTAAAGACTCTTATGATCGGTGAACACATCCATATGCACACCATAAAGATAATGGAGCCATATTTTCAAAGCAAATACCACAACAACCAATTCTAAATCATGGGTTAGGTAATTCTTCTCATGAACTTTCAACTGTCTGGAGGCATAAGCTATAACTTTGCAATTCTGCATTAATACGCAACCCAAACCAACTCTAGATGCATCACAATACACCACAAAACCTTGAGTACCTTCTGGTAAGGTTAAAACTGGGGCAGTAGTCAACCTCTCTTTCAATTCCTGGAAGCTTTTCTCACAAGCTTCAGACCATTGAAACTTAGTTGTCTTCTGAGTCAACTTGGTCAAAGGAGACGAAATAGACGAGAACCACTCTACAAACCTTCTATAATAGCTAGACAAGCCCAAGAAACTCCTAATATCAGTTGGAGATGTGGGTCTAGGCCTATTCTGCACTGCCTCCATCTTTTGTGTATCAACTCTAATTTCGTCCCCAGACACAATGTGGCCTAAGAATGCCACAGACTCAAGCCAAAACTCACACTTAGAGAACTTGGCATACAAATCTCTATCCTTTAGAATCTGGAGAACTATTCTGTGATGACTAGAATGATCTTCTTCATTCCTTGAATAAATTAGTATGTCATCAATGAATACGATAACACACATATTTAAATAAGGTTTGAATACTTTATTCATAAGGTCCATGAACATTGCAGGCGCATTAGTCAAACCAAAGGACATGACCAAGAACACATAATGACCATAACAGGTTCTGAAAGCTGTCTTTGGAATATTACATTCCCTTACTTTTACTGATGGTAACCAGATCTGAGATCTATCTTAGAGAAACAAGTGGCACCCTGAAGTTGATCTAAAAGATCATCAATCCTTGGAAGAGGATACTTGTTCTTGATGGTAACCTTGTTTAACTGACGGTAATCTATACACATCATAAGGGAACCATCATTCTTCCTTAAAAACAAGACCGGAGCGCCCCAAGGTGAGACACTTGGTCGAATAAAACCCTTATCTAGGAGATCTTCCAACTGCTCCTTCAACTCTTTTAACTCTATTGGTACCATTCTGTATGGCGGAATAGATATAGTACGAGTATCTGGGAGAAGGTCTATACCGAAGTCTATCTTTCTCTCATGAGGAACTCCGGGAAGATCATCTGGAAAGACTTCTGGAAACTCTCTTACTACTGAAACTGACTGAATATGAGGTATCTCAACACTAGAGTCATTAACTCGAACTAAGTGATAAACACACCCCTTAGAAACTAACTTCCTCACCTTAAGGTATGAAATAAAATGACCCTTACGCACTACTGAACTATTTTTCCACTCTAAGATTGGCTTATTTGGAAACTGAAACTTGACAACTCGAGTCTTACAATCAACTGAAGCATAACAGGCATGAAGTCATTCCATATTAAGAATGACATCAAAATCTACCATGTCTAACTTAACTAAATTAGCCGAGGTACTCTTGTGATTGACGGAAATGGGACAATCACGATAGACTCTCTCTGCTAGAAAAGACTCACCGACAGGTGTAGAAACACTGAATGGTTCACTAAGTTGCTCAGGAATAACATAAAAATTCATTGCAACATAAGGAGTTACAAAGGAAAAATTTGCTCCTAGGTCTAGCAAAGCATAAACATTAGAGTTAAAGACTTAGATCATACCAGTGACAACATCTGGTGAATCCTCCTACTCTTGGAAACTTGCGATAGCATATAGGTAGTTTGTTCCTCCACCAGTACCGGATGTAGCCCCTCTAAGTGCAGCTTTGTCTGGTGGAGCAACTGAACAAGAGTGGGCTCTATTGCCCCCATTACCGTTATCCTGCCTGTTCTTTGAAAACTCTCACATGAAATTCCCATTCTGGTCACACTTGAAACAATTAGTGGAGCCCTCACGACAAGTACCTGAGTGGTTCCTACCACACTTAGCGCAGGCAGGAGGCTTACTACCCCCTTGCGCCATACTACCCTGAGAATAAGCAGGTTTAGCTCTGAAATTCTGACTATTGTACTCACTTTTGTTCTTTGGTGCAGATGCACTAGCAGATGATGGAGCAGGTCCCTTCTGTTTTTGTTGGAAAGATGACCGATTGGCATTATTCTTCTGATGTCCGGACTCATTCCCTGTCTTAGCTCTCTTATTCTTGAACTCCTCTCTATCCCTCAGCTTTTCTTCCTCATCCTGCTGCACATAGACCATCAACCTTGATATATCCATGTCACCAATTAGCATTGCAGCCCTACCTTCCTTACTCGACAGACGAGACAACTCAGCAACAAACAAGCTCATTCTACTCCTCATATCCGCAACCATCTCCGGAGGATAACGGGATAGTTGGGTGTTCAACCCATACTCATGAACAGTTAATGAATCTTGCTTAAGTGTGAGGAGTTCTCGTACCTTAGCGTCTTTCCGTTCTCGGGGAAAGAAACGCCCCAAGAAGGCCTCCTCAAAACAAGCCCAACTCGTAGGTGGTGCATCCTCAGCTCGGTTCTTCTTCCATTGATCGAACCAAATCCTAGTGACACCCTTCATTTGGTATGCAGTTAGTTCCACCCTCTTAATATCAGCAACATGCATGACCTCAAACACCTTTTGCAGCTCCTCAATAAAGTTTTCTGGATCCTCAGTAGTGCTTGAACCAGTGAAATTTGGAGGGTTCATCCTCAATAACTCACGAAGCCTCAAAGTGTCAGCTACTTCCTGTTGATTCCCTCTTTGTTGCCCAACTTGGTTAGTCACAACTTGGTTGGTCACAACTTGGCTCAACATCCAGGTAGCCTCACGAAACTCAGCATTTGTGACCTCTCCTTGGGGTTGCACTTCTGGTGCATTAGGTACCCCTTCTTCCTGTGGGTCAATGTTCCTTCTAGCTGGATGAGGCATGATTAACTAAAACACAGGCACAAGCACGAATTAGAAGGAAACTTTTTTAGAGATAAAACTCTAACGCACGAAATGAGTATGAAAGAAGTGAGATAATTTCATAAATGTTGAAGCCTCCTAATTATAGATGTGAGGCACTTCACACCGATAACTAGGACTCTACAGACACGGCTTCATAGACTCCCTAGAACTCTTGAACTCTGTGCTCTGATACCAAGTTTGTCACTCCTCGAGTATACACCCTGGGCGGGACTGGCACTCGAGAACCATTGATGTCCCCAAGCAAGCCCTTGTCCTGGCTTACTTACTCAGTGGAAGACTTAACTTATCAAGATACATCTATGAAATAAACTGGAATGTTATAAAGGAACATTCAACAGGCCATTAAGGCAAACTTAAGTCTTAACATAAGATAATGACAATGAAAAGACTAAAGAACTAACATCTGACTATCTATCTATGAAGCCTCTAACAACATAGATGGATGTCGGGACAGGCCCATAACATCTTAATGAACCAACTAATAAAACTGAAAGCAATAAAAGGGATCCACCGGAAGTAAGGAGGCTCACCACAAGACTCTGAGTGCTGAACTAGATTAACGATGTGTTGGATGCTAATTCTGGTTACCTGCATCTGTATCATAAGAAGATGTAGGCAAACTGGCATCAGTAGATTGAATGTACTAGTATGCGAGTTGAATGCTAACCATAACTTAAGATTGAAGGGAACTGAAGAACTTACCTGGCTCAACTCAACTCAAGATAACTAAACTCATTTCAATATGAAGCATTTTAAAACAAGTGCAGTATAAAGAAAAGTTGTTTAAAAACATGATGACAACTTTGTGTGTATGCAAAGATACATATAACTCTGAAATGTATGTAAAAAATACAAATAAACTGTGTATATAAGAATACAATTACTTTTGTGGGAGTTTCCCTAACTGACAACCATCAATTAAGAGCTATTGTGATGATACAACATTTTGCCTCACGCTGCCAGGGTCGTCCTATACCTTGCCGAGGGTATAGAACCTGAACTACTAAAATGAATCCACTAGTTTATGCCAAAAATCACTAAAGGAATCATCTAAAAAGTATGACCCTTTTCTACCCATGATGGATACATGGTTTATGGGGGCTGTGAGTTGTCTGAACTCTCCCCCATATCTGTGCTCAATACTACTCCCAAAATATGATACTAGCTCTTATTTTTAAAAACATACTTTCTTTCTGTGATTTGAGATAATTTCTCAAAAACTTAGCTCAAAGGCTATCTTGGAAATCAAGGTTTCCTCTCTTGCTTAATTATGAAAGCATTTAATCTTTACTGAAAACTAGCTCAAAGGCTCTTTAGAAATCAAGGTTTCCTTTCTTGTTTAAATGTGAAAACATTTAAAACCCTTTGGGAATACATAGTCGCCATATACTTTTGAAGAAATGAACTTCAATCTCTACTCTTTAGTCTTTACTCCATTTGAACTTTAAGTCTTAAAACAAAGTTGGAAACATATGCAAAAGACTTCTTGAAAAGACTCGAAGAACTTCCTAGACTTGACTCTTAACTTTCCTCGAATTTGAATTTATGGATTCAAGGTTATGATTCATCTTTCTGGATGATTTCTAGATCATTTAGAGTAGTTAGAATCAAAAGGAAGTGTTAGTACACTTTAGAAGGCCTTAAACGGGCTTAACAACGAAAATGTGGTGAAAAATGACTATCCGGGCGCGTCCCTGGCGCGCCGTACCAACCCTAACTTTCTAGGGCTCAAATCTGGCGCACTATTGGCGCGCCGTGCCAGCCCCTCGGGCACTACGGGGGAGCGTCAGCCAGCCTCCCTTCAGGCAAAATTCTGACGAACTTTTGATCTTGTTTTCTGATCCTAAATCGTTTTAATCCAATTCTTTAGATTCATATACACAAAATCTAACCCAAACAACTCAAGGAAACAACACTTTAACATCCAGAAACTCCTTAATCCCAACTCATATTCAAGAACCAAATCAATTCAGGAACAACTATCAAGAACATCAAATTCCCAGTCTTTTTAGGATGAAAATACGCTGAATTAAACATGCTTGGCATGTGGGTGAACTAACTCAACATTATGTGATCTCACATACCTCGTAGGGATCACCCCTTGACGAAATCCACAAGCGATTCCTTACGAAGACAATGAATCTTGAAGTTTCTTCTCCTTTCTCCTCTTTTCTCCAAGCCCTAGCATGAACTTTAAATTTTCTAAACTGACTAAAATCTGATTTGACCCCAATTAATTACCCTAAAATGAAATAAAATAATTGGGTAATGAAAAGACCATAATGCCCTTCTAAAATCCGGATTGGACTTTCCTTATTTGAACAGTCCAATTTCCAATGGGAATAACTCACTCATACGAACTCGATATCGCGCAAACTTGGCAGCGTTGGAAAGATTGTTCCAAGATATTTCCTACGATATCTGGAAACACACCTAACGCATCCTGATCTAGAAGTTATGGACTTTTGTAGTTGACCAAAAATCCAACTTAACATACTTGACAAATATTCTAGATTTTTATATTCTTTCCAAAAATGACTATTTCCACTTTTTAACTTCTTTATAGTTTCGGGGTGTTACAGTGCCATCATATTAGATGAGACTAAATTCATGTGTTGATTAAGAGAGTTGATTATTCATAAAGTGATAGATCTAAGCTAGGATTATGATTTGTTTGAAAGGGTCATGATGTTCGGAAGGTTATAGAATTGATTAAGTAATGAGGTATAGTATAGTAGGCGAGCAATCGTATTGATATTTGGGTTTAGTAATGAACATTAAGCTTGAATTTGAGATTAGTGTCATGATCCAAATAATGGAAACATGAGGGCGATGATGTTAGTCTTGAGATTTGATCTGCTAGACTTGACATAGAGTAGGCGAGGAAATGAGATGTTTGCTGCAATAAATATGAGTGGTACAGGGAGAGTCCCTAACCTTTAGATAAAGGCAGTGAAGTGTGGCTAAGTCACAAGAGTAAAAAGAGCATTAAGAGGTGTACCGAGAGGGTGTGTAATTAGAAAGAGGTCTTAGTACCTGATTATGGAGATTTCGATAGTCATGAAATAACCTTCTCCCAAGTGTTAGAGTAAAAGAAGATGTAGACCAGTTTAGAGTTGATGGAATAGGTCCATAGCTTTCAGGTGTCAGCTTTAGACCTAAGGGGAAGATGACAAGATGAGAAATCAAGTCAAGTGTTTGAGAGTAAGATAGTGATGAGTTCCAAAGAGTATGGGAGATATCCTTTCAGAGGTTTTACTATGAGAAATAGTTAAATGAGAGCCCTTAGTTGGTTAAGAAGGAGCTAGTTGATATACCTTGAGTTTACGGTATTTTTAATAAATTTCACTTAAGAATTGTGTGTGTTTTGGGCCATTTTGTATTGGTTTTTATGTATTTTTATCATGTTTGCAGGAAATATGTTCAGACGTAGAAACTGAGAGACACAACTGAAGGATGTGTAGAAAAGGGCATCTACGGAGGTGATCCACAGACCGTAGGTCCATTCACGCTCCATAGATGGGTGTCGTAGATGGGCAGGCAAGGTATTAAATGAGATCAGGGAATTCTTAACTATGTGTGGAACCACGGTTGCAATCGACTAACCGTAGATTGATCTACGGACCCTAATGTTGCTCTGTCAAATGATTCAGAGAAGGGGTTCCAGTACCTGATTTTGAAGATTCTAAGTGTGGAGCTACGGTGGATGATTTACGGACCGTGGATCAAACCACAGTCCGTACTGTTGATCCATTGTTTGCATCACATATGATGATGTTTTGGAAGCTGAAAATTTGCCTAAGTCCTAAGTCACGGAACGGACCTACAGACCGTAGGTCAATCCATGGTCCATAGGTTAGTGTCGTAGATCGAAGACGTGTCCTGAAACATTATTTCCTTATTTTGTTTCCTTTTTAGTTAGGACTTATTTTTCTATATATAGGGCATGTAAACCTCGTTTTTAGGGGTTAGATTTTATTATTTTAGTTCTAGTTTTTGGCTTTAGAGATTAACTTGCAACTTTAGCAATTCTTGATTTCCTAAGTTGGTTTTGAAGATTTTTACTTTGCAAATCAAGTTGAGATTCTGGGTTTCTTCTACTTATTACATAAGTTCATGATTTCTTCATCTAAAAATATGAATTGTGTTCTTGCTACTATGGGTAACTAAATCCACAACTAGGGTTGTGGGAACCATGAGCGATTAACAACGTATGAATAGTAACTAAGTAATTCTTGAATAGTATTATTGCATGTATTTATAATTCTTTCATTTAGAAGTCTTTTTAACGGTGGCCAACGTTAGAACTCGCCTTGTTGCTACTTCCCGGACCAAGGAGGTAGGTAATAAGAAAAGAATTATCAACATAGATTTAGTGTGATACTATCTAACAGTCTAATGTCGATTGGTGTGAGGTTGAAAACTAAGTCATACATCGATGTCTAATATGAGGTAAAGGTAAGGGTTAGTAAATTATAAACATGTAGCCGGACCGAGGTGCGGGGTGAAATTCTCTACTTGTTGGACCAAGGAATTAGAGATACCTAATTTATCACTTTGCATGTAATACACTAGAAAATGATTGCTATTACTAGGATTACCGCGTTATGAGCTTATGGGGAACACGTACACCCTAGTTAATTTCTCATCTTGATAACAACTAAAGTTTGAATCTTGCTCACCGAATACTTACATGATTTCCTGAATTTGTTTCACAAATTCCCCCTTTAATTACTTGTTTTCGGAAATACATTGACTAAACGAATATAATCGTCAGTTAAGTTTAAGTCTAAATCATATTCCTCGTGGGATCGACCCCAACCTACAAGTTTGTTCTTTACTTGCTAACGATCCCTTATGCTTCTTTAGAGAGGTGTAATTTGAGCGTATCAAATTTTGGCGCCACTGCCGGGAAATAAGGCTTTTAGATTTAGTTTAACTACATTATTGAACTTTAATCAAATATTTCCTAATTTTACTTTATCTTTTGTTTTTGTCTCTCTCAGGTTCCTACTCTAGTGTATGCCAAGTACACGGAGTCAAGGAGAACCACTTACTCCCTACGATCCAGAACTGAACAGAACTTTGCGGAGAATGAATAATCAAGGAGTGCCAGCTAATCCTATCGGAGGAGAAGTAGGTGATGGTGTTGGGTTGCAGCCTCAGAGGGTTAATGATGAGTTTAATCAGATTCAAGCTGAGAATCTATTGAGAGATGGAGTGAGGGTACAAGATCAACCAGGGCCAAGACTACATGACAACTATAGGGTCAACTTTAATATTGTTGATTCTGATGGACCTCTTATCCTACCTCCTCTACCGTTGGGGCATACATTAGTGGTGACTAGCAGTTTGATGCAGATGCTTACATCGAGGGACTTGTTTGTAGGTGTGGCATTGGACGATCCACATGCTGACATAGCCAAGCTAAGGAGTGTTTGCAAAAGTTGTGTGGGTCGACCGGACCTGGACATGGATGTCACTGGATTGCAAATATTCCCTCTATCATTGACCGGCGATGTTGCTGTGTGGTTTAATGAGCTTCCTTATAATTCAATCTACACATGGAACCAATTGAGAGATGCGTTCCTAGCAAGATTCTTTCCAGTGTCCAAGAAGCTAAACCACAAAGATAAACTCAACAATTTTGTAGCACTACCTGGAGAGTCCGTGAGTAGTTCTTGGGACAGGTTTACTACATTCATACGAGGTGTTCCGAATCACCGGATTGATGATGAGTCGTTGAAGGAATATTTCTACCGAGGTCAGGATGACAACAATAAGATAGTGCTTGATACTATTGCTGGAGGTTCATATGGTGAGTGCACTTTTGAGCAGATTGCGAAGAAACTGGAGAAGATCTCTCAAAACAACAAAGCTTGGAGCAGTAGAAATTCGGATACTGGGAGGAACACATTTTCCGTTCAAGCTACAAACAACCAATTTGCTATGAATTATTTGACTATAAATCCACCACCGATTGAGGAGTGTTACTATGAAGAGGATACTTATGCGGTGAATGATCAAATGGGTGGTTTCTGACCAAACACCCATGGTTCCAATACAGATAATTAGCGCCAAGGTCAAGGAAATCAAGGTTGGAACTATGGCAACTACAACCGAGAGGGTCAATATGTCCGGGATGGCAATTTCAATCACGACAACAACTACAATCGGAATAACTATGGCAACAAAAACAATCGGGTTAGACTTTATGTTCCTCCTCAAAATCGGGAATCTAGTACTAGGGAAGCTAGAGGTAATATGTCACGTACTGAGGATATGATGCAGAAGATGATGAGGAGGTTTGATGCAATTAATGAAAATGTAAAGGAGATAAGAAATGACTTGTCTGGTATTGGTCAAAAAGTTGATGCACATACAGTGTCAATCAAGCATCTTGAGAGTGTCAATCAAGCATCTTGAGCAGCAGATGGCTCAGTTATCAACTACGGTAAATCCACGTCAACCTGGCACTCTTCCTAGCAACACCATCCAAAATCCAAAGAATGATGGGCATTGTATGGCATTCACTACTCGAGGGGGTAAGAAAACCATTGATCCACCTATGTCGTCTGGGGTGGAAATTGAGACTAGTAAAGATGATAATGTGGTAGAGGTAAGTGGAGAGTCCAAGAATGCGACAGAGAAAGAAGTGGAGGTAACTCAAAAAGTTATCCCCATACCTAGACCTCCACCTCTCTTCCCACAGAGGTTAGTGAAGAAGATTGAAGAAGGCAAATACCGCAGGTTTATTAGCATGTTGAAACAGCTTTCCATCAATGTTCTGTTGATAGAAGCTTTGGAGCAAATGCCTAGGTATGCAAAATTTATGAAAGATATGGTAACAAAGAAGAGGACAGTGAGCTTCGAACTTGATAATAGATTGTAACATTGTAGTGCTACTGCTACGAGATCCCTTGTGCAGAAAAAAGGAGGATCCTGGTGCCTTTATTATTCCATGTACCATTGGGTTGTTGCATTTTGCTAAGGCGTTGTGTGATCTTGGTGCTAGCATTAATCTGATGCCATTGTCTATTTACAAGAAGTTGGGTCTAGGAGATCCAAAACCGAATGTGATACGGTTGCACATGGCCGATAGAACTGTGAAGAGGCCCATTGGTGTGCTCCATGATAAACTAGTGAAAGTAGAGTCATTTATCTTTTCGATGTATTTTGTGATTCTTGACAGTGAGTTTGATTTTGAGGTTCCTATCATTCTTGAGAGACCATTCCTTGCCACTGGGCGCGCCTTAGTTGATATGGAAAAGGGGCAGATGAAGTTCAACTTTCAATATTTGTAGGTCTATGAAGCAGAGTAGTGAACTCCAATCGGTATCTGCGATAACATATAGAGTTGAGAGTGGGTCTGAGGTGCAGATTGAAGAGAGACTGGGTGTGGAGGCACTAGCAGCGGTTATGATGAATTTTGAGAGTGATGGTATTGAAGAGTATGATGAGTTATTGGTTGTCGCACTTAATAGGTGTGAATATCATTCGAAACCAAAGAAGCTGGAGTTAGACATGAAAAATCGTGAATCCCCACCCGCAAGACTGTCTGTTGAAGAGGCGCCAAAATTGGATCTTAAGGTTCTACCATCACATTTGAGGTACGTATTCTTAGGAAAAGATGATTCTTTACCGGTCATCATTATGGCATATCTGAATGGGTGATAAGTAAAGTGTTTGGTTTCTGTGTTAAAGAGGTTTAAGCGAGCTATTGGGTAGACTATTGCGGACATTATTGGGATCCCTCCTGGTATATGTTCTCATAAAATCCAATGCATGCCAAATCACAAGCCTAGTATTGAGCACCAGAGATTAAATCCGCCTATGCAAGAGGTAGTTAAAAAGGAGATCATCAAGTGGTTGGATGCCGGAGTTATCTATCCCATTGCAGATAGTAGTTGGGTGTGTCATGTTCAATGTGTGCCCAAGAAAGGTGGGATTATTGTGGTTCCTAATGAGAAAAACGAGATTGTTCCCATGTGGCCCATAACTGGATGGAGAGTCTGCATGGACTACCAGAAGCTAAATACTTGGACAGAAAAGGACCATTTCCCTATTCCATTCATGGATCAGATGTTGGATAGACTTGCAGGTAAAGGTTGGTATTGTTTTCTTGATGGTTATTCGAGCTACAATCAGATTTCTATTGCTCCGGAAGACCAAGAGAAGACCACTTTCACTTGCCTTTATGGGACTTTCGCCTTCAAAAAGATGCCATTTGGGTTGTGTAATGCTCCAGCGACCTTCCAGCGATGTATGATGTCGATATTCTCTGATATGGTGGAGGACACTATTGAGGTATTTATGGATGATTTCTCTGTGGTAGGTGACTCTTTTGATAGATGTCTGGATCATTTGGCTGAGGTGCTTAAAAGGTGTGAAGTCTACAATTTGGTGCTAAATTGGGAGAAGTGCCACTTTACGGTGAAAGAAGTGATAGTTCTGGGTCATCGGATTTCTGAGAAGGGCATTGAGGTTGATAGAGCAAAAGTAGAGGTAATAGAAAAGCTTCCACCACATATCTCTGTAAAAGGTGTTAGAAGTTTTCTTGGGCATGCAGGTTTCTATAGGAGGTTCATCAAGGACTTCTCTAAAATTGCACATCCATTGTGCAAACTGCTTGAAAAAGAGTAAGTTTGATTTTGATGATGCTTGTCTGAGAGCATTTGGAGTGTTGAAGGAAAAGTTGGTTACTGCACCTATCATTATTTCACCGGACTGGGGACAACCATTTGAGGTAATGTGCGATGCGAGTGGAGTGGCGCTTGCTGTAGTATTAGGACAGAGGAGAGAGAAAATTCTCTATCCTATTTACTATGCTAGCAAAGCTCTAAATGTGGCCCAGAAGAATTATAATGTGACTGAACAAGAGCTTCTTGCGGTGGTTTTCGCATTCGAGAAATTCTGATCCTACTTGCTTAGTACTAAGGTCGTAGTGCATACTGACCATTCTGCATTGAGGTATTTGATGGCGAAGAAGGATGCAAAACCGAGGTTGATTAAATGGGTATTGTTGCTGCAAGAGTTTGATTTTGTGGTAAAAGATAGAAAGGGGAACAAAAATCAAGTTGCCGATCACTTGTCCAGATTAGAGAAAGAGGCTATGCTAAAGCTTGGTGATAGGGCTGAAATTAATTATGCTTTTCCAGATGAACATGTATTGGCTGCTTCTCATGATCTGATTCATAGGTTCGCAAACTTTGCTAATTACTTGGCAAGCGATTTGGTGACCCCTGATTTGTCTTTTCACCAAAGGAAAAAGTTTATGCATGATGTGAAGAAATTCTCTTGGGATGAGCCTTACTTGTATTGTAGTTGTGCTGATGGGATTATTCATTGTTGTGTGCCCGCGGTTGAGATGTTGAGTGTACTTGAGGCGTGTCATTCATCACCTGTTGGTGGGCATCATAGTGATATTCGGACAGCACATAAGATTTTGCAGTGTGGGTACTACTATCCTACCATCCACTAAGATGCTCATGATTTCGCCAAGTCTTGTGACCGTTGCCAAAGAGAAGGAGGGATCTCAAAGAGGCAAGAGCTTCCTATGAACCCTATATTGGTGATAGAGTTGTTTGATGTATGGGGCATTGATTTTATGGGTCTATTTGTGAGTTCACATGGGATGAAGTATATTCTTGTTGCGGTTGATTACGTGTCGAAGTTGATGGAAGCAATTGCGCTCCCCAACAATGAAGGTAAAAGTGTTACCGCATTCTTGAAAAAGAATCTCTTCTCCAGATTTGGTACACCTAGAATGTTATTAGTGATGGAGGTTCCCCCTTTTGTAATAAGTTGTTGAATGCGCTACTTGAGAAATATGGTGTCAGCCACAAGTAGCCACTCCTTACCATCCGCAGACTAGTGGGCAAGTTGAAGTGTCCAACAAAGAGATCAAATAGATTTTGGCAAAGACTGTGAATGCTAATAGAACGGATTGGTCAAGGAAGCTTGATGATGCTCTATGGGCCTATCGCACTGCATACAAGACTCCCATAGGTATGCCTTTTTACAAACTTGTATATGGGAAGTCTTTCTATTTACCGGTAAAGCTGAAGCATAAGGCTATGTGAGCGATGAAGAAGCTAAATTTGGATTGAGGTGCCGCATCTAATCAAAGAATGAATGACTTGAATATGCTTGATGAGTTTCACCTAAAAGCCTATGAAAGTTCAGCCTTGTACAAAGAGAAGATGAAGAGGTATCATGATCAAAGAATTGAGAAACGAGAATTTTTTGTGGGTGATCTTGTGCTTCTATTCAACTCTAGGTTGCGCTTGTTTCCGAGCAAACTCAAGTCCAAATGGACCGGGCCATTTTTGCTCACAAAAATACTCCCCCATGGAGCAGTTGAGCTTGAGAACAATAAAGAAACAAGGTTCATGATAAATGGGCAAAGGATCAATATATATCTAGGAAACGCGGAAAGTGTGCAAGAAGTTGTTGAGGCCTACTATCTTGATAAAGTCTGAGTAACCAGGAGGCCTGTGTCGTGCCGCGACATTAAATCAAGCACTGCTTGGGAGGCAACGCAAGATGTAAAATCTAGCCAACAATAGGTTCTTGTTTTTTGTTTAGTAGTTTTCTTTGTTTAGTTGCTTCTCTATACTCATTTAGATAGTTGTTTTATTTTTGTTTTAGTGTTGGCTAGACATAACATAGGCTCCGTGTCTAAAAAGTGTCTAGAAAATGTAAAAAGAAAGGGCTAATGGTTGCTACATGTGCAGGGGCGAAAAGCATAATCTGCAGAAAAAGGTCTGGTGTAGAGGTCTACGGACCCCATCAATGGTCTGTGGTTCGTTCCACGGACCGTGAATGGTGTCCATAGATCCCAGGTAAGGTTTCTAAATTGTCCAAGTATGGATGTGATCTACGGTCCCCATCTATGGATCGTAGATCGACCCACGAACCGTAGACGTGGTCTCGTGGGTCCAAACCCTAGTTCTGCGTGACCCGAACCGGACCCCTCCTAAATAAAATCCCCCAATTTTCAAATCATTCCCACTTCCCTCCATTCACTCTCAAACCGTTTCTAAACCTTTCCACTACTCCAATCACTCCATATTACCATAAATTCCCCATCAATCACCCTACATCTTTCCCCCATAATTCCAATCATTTTTTTTAATTCCACTCACCCCCCAAATTCCCCAAGAGGTCCGGTGTCCGGGTTCGGTACAAAAAAGGGAGTTTGTGGTATTGAAAGCGTAGAGTCATCACACAACCACCCTATTCACATTGCTTGTAAGGTAATAGACTTTCCTTTCACTTTGAATTTCGATTCATTGATTGTGTATAGAAAGTCCAGAATTGGGTCTTAACCTTGGGTAGTTGATTGTATGTAAATGCATGCTAAACTAAAACTATAAACACCCTTGGGACGATAGATAGTGATTGTGTGTGCAATTCCTGTGAATTTAGTAATCGGAACCCTTAGAATGATGAACTAGCATAATTTATGTTGAAATGCATGATTAGACTAGGTGATATTGTTGAAATTGGTAAAATTGGGGTCAACATGAAAGATGCATGAAACCTGGCACATATCTGATTCACGAGACCCCGTCTACGGACCGTAGATCAGGTCCGTGAGTCTGTACACCACAAAATATGCTAAGTGTGGAACCACGAATATGGACTACGGTCCGTAGATCAGTCTACGGACCGTTTTGCACATTTGTGGTTCCCATCAGAGTCCAAATTTTTGGGACCCCTGATCTATGGAGGGGATCCACGAACCGTAGGTCAACCTACGGACCGTAGATGCCCACCGTAGGTGGCCACTGAAGCCATTGTCTAAAAAAATTTATGTTTTTCATTTTTGTTCGTTCTTAGTTCTAAAATATTTTCGAGTGTTTTATGAGTTTATTTTGGTACTAATTAGACATCCACAGGTACCATGGCACCTAAGAAGCAAGTAACGTACTACAAAAGGGGCAAATCAAAATTTGTGGCGCCTACTTTTAGGCTGATTGAAGAAGATACAGACACGAAAAAGGATCTAGCATATGTTCACCGGCCATGAGGACATCTCCTACTACACCTCGGGCTACCCAGAATACATCCCAGTAGGTGGTCACCGACGTAGTATCTGTCTCCCAGTCTGATGAGGAGAACACACTGATCGGGTCACCGGCTGGTTTTGCTTCAAGTTCTGAGGCTGGTTCTACTTCCGGCTCAGAGTCTGCCACTACTTTCGGCTATGAGCCCGCCCATGCTTCCGGCTTCAATTTTGGATCCGCCACAGCCTCAAGTTCACATGACAAAGCTGCCTCGTCTGACGAGGTCACTAGTTCGGGAGAAGTCTCGGTGCCACGAAACTACGACCCTGATCTGGTGGCCGGGGATCCAAACGGATGGTGTGTTGAGGGGCAATGGCAAATCTACCGGGATGCCAGAATGCAGAATGAGAAGAGAAGATGGCTCGGCTTATTACTGAAAAGCGTAGATTCCTCACGGGGAGCTTACACACAATTCCCGACATCCACCAACTTTTTCAGCTTCACATGTGTGATTGGATGGCGCGAGACCCCGGGACTTATAGCGAGGAGATTGTGCGGGAGTTCTATGCCTTCTATGATGCCACTCTCCGACGTTCGATCGACAAGAGGTCCAAGCCCACAGCACAGGACCCTCTCACTTCTACTATGGTTCAACATTTTTCGATGGACATATCACATACCACCATCAGCCGATTCCTCTACGGCCCTGGCCCTGATCATACTTGGGCACTCAACACGGCTGAATTTGACTACAAATGGGATATAGTAAGGAGTGAAGCCTTCACGCGTAATGCCGAACAGAGAGAGGCTGTCTTACTATGGTTGGCCAGGCACATAGCTGTATATGGAGAGCATACGGAGTGGGTTAGCTCACCATGTTTGGGTAATTGGAAGGCCACCTTGAATTTGGTGGCCAAGTTTTTTGGTTTCTGGTGTGGATCAGAGTGTTGCCCACAAAGGCAGACAATGCACTTACATGGGACAGAGCAGTAATGGTGGCAGCATTAGTAGCTGGGTTCGAGATCAACTTCGCCCGCATGCTACTGGCAGAGATTCATGAAAGGGCGTTCAAGACCTCCATTACTTACCCTTTTCTGTGCCTCATTTTTAAGCTATACAGGGACTCTCGAGTGCCGATCTGGCACTGTGACAAATTGATACAGACAACGGGGACCCTAGATATTGGCCTAATTCAGAACGAGAAAAATGTGGCAGCACCATGTAGAGGGCCGCGGGTCGATGTGCCATTGGATACTGATTTAGTAGATTTTGTGGAGCAGATGCAGGGCGATGATCTTGCCCCTCCAGCCCAAACATATGATGCCCCAGGTTCCCCATCTCATGCTGCCAGTCGGGCCCCTAGCTAATCCAGAGTCACTTTATCTTTCGGAGCCCCTGTTGTGCCCTTAGCCTGAGTTATGAAATTAAAGGCAAAGAGGGCCACACTGCTCCACCATGTGAAGCCATGGATGCAGAAGTCCATTGCGGAGCCTGAGGCTAGGATGGAGAAGATGATGGTGACCATGGTGGATCAGAAGGTTCAGGTCGTTCATAAGCACCTGGATGCCTTCGAGTTGAGAGTCCTAGAGCGACCAGCCCATGCTACAAACCTGTCCTCTTTCCAGACAGAATTAGCCAGTCTTCAGGCGGACCTTGATACCATCCTTGTGCCACCCACAGATGAGCCAGAGTCTGCACCGAATGTATTAGCTGATGATACAGTGCTTGGAGCTTTATACAGCGAGGGCATAGCACAACTTGAGCCCACCCATGCTCGTGGGAAGAGGCACCACTCCAGCCACAATCTTGACACTACTGAGGAGGCCCGAGCAAAGAAGCGGAAGCACCAGCAGACTGAACAGGCTTGCAAAGCCTCCATTATAGATGAGAAAATGCGCCAGGAAAGGGTTAGTGAGAGTGGGCTTGGGGCTTCCAGTTTTGTGCCCGTTTTGGAGGCAATTGTTATGGTGGGAGATGATGTGAGCACCACTGATGGTGCGGTGAGAGTGATTGATAGCACTACTGAGAGTGATAGGCTAGATGATGTGGGCACTACTAAGGGTGACCCAAGTGTTGTTCCAGCGGGCTTCGCTAAATCGGACCCACCCATTTGTTGATAATTCATCGGCGCTATGCACCACAGGTTTGCTTCACCCAATCCATTACTTTTTATTGTTTTTGTGTGCATGGGGACAATTGCACCTATTTTTTATTGGGGGTGGGGTAAATGGATTGTGAGTGATAGGGTGAAGTCTGAGTAACCCAACCCATAATCCTCTCTTGGGGTTTTCTTGCCTGTGTTCTTTTCCCCCGAAAGTCTGCTTAATTTTGGTTAAACCGGCATGTGTTAGGATTGTATGTGTAGAATCATGAGAAAGAATGAAGCATGATGGCAAAAGCTTTTTGAAAAAATGATACCCGTCCAAAATTTGTCATATGTGCTAAAATTTGTAGACTAGAATGAGTTGAATGTGTTGGCTCCGAGTATGACATGATAGTGAACCAACTTGATGGCATGACTTAAGCTAAAATTTGAACTTGGTAATCTGATAATCTGATAATGAAACTATGTGCCAAGAGTGTGTGAGAATAGTTGATTGTTCAAACAGTCTTTGTGCCAATCTAGAACTTGCCCAGTTAGTCCTGCTAAGATAATCTACTCTAGAGTCTAGGAAATGATCATAGGCCCTTGTTCTCATAAGTCCACAAATTGCCTAAAAAGAATCCAACCAAATGAAATTAATGGTCCCTTTGATCCAAATGTTTTGAGCCTAAATTAGACCATTTCTTTCTAAACCCCTAACTCACCTTCTCATAATCTACTGTGTTGGCCTCAGTCCCTCCTTTGACATGTGCAGCTTGACTTAGGCCAAAAGCCTAAGTTGAGGGTGGCTAATGTAAAAAGTGACCTCAATATTGGCCCTCATCCGACATCGGGTACTGTGCACCTCAGCCAATGAAAAATCCATAAGTTGAGGGTGGCTATGAAAGAGGAAATCGAAAGAAAATTGGGTATGAAAAGAGTTTGGTGTTGAAAAAGAGGAAAAAAAGAAAAGAGAGGAGAGGATGTGGCTTGTGCAAAAGAAAGCAAACAAAAGTGTTGAAAGCTAAAGAAGAAAATAAAATGCAAGAAAAATAAGAAAGGGAAAAATAAAGAGCTACAAAATCAAAGGCCGCATCCATGGTTGAAAAGAATCAAGGGAAAGAAGAAAAAATGGTACGATGTCAAGAATAGGGCAAAAAGAGGTAGAAAGCCTAATGTAATGTCAAGGAGGGCAAAAAGTCACTAAAAAGTACCCAAATGTACCACACCTGACCCTGAGCCTACGTTACAAGCCAAGAAAGTCCTATAGTGATCCTAGAACCTAGTTTGGAGAGTTTAAGCAGTGAAAATAAGGGCAAGCCTATGGTATTGAGCACTGACTGTACTGGAAAGTACTTCTGAGCGTGAGTGTTGAATGAATCCTTGTACTCAAATCATATTCATTGTGTGAAAAAAGGTATTTCGTTTGAAGTAAGGACACTAGTTACATTGTCGAAAAGTTGGTACCTTGGTGATAGTAAAACAGTGTATGTTGTGTGTTGAGTGGTCAGTCTTTGTCGTGATTTGATCCGCACAAGTTAGCTTCTTGAGTCTGAGAGAAAAGATTTGCACTCGAGAAGAGAGTCAGGGTAGAGAGCCATGTGATTGCTTGTGCTTGAAATGCTTGCTTCTATACCCGTGTCGTTTAGAGTCCTAGTGCGTCGCTTGAGGACTAACAATGAATTTAAGTTGAGGGTGTTGATATACCATGAGTTTACGGTATTTTTAATACATTTAACTTAAGAGTTGTATGTGTCTAGGGCCATTTTGTATTGATTTTTATGTATTTTTATCATGTTTGCAGGAAATCTGTTCAGACATGGAAACTGAGAGACACAACTGAAGGATGTGCAGAAAAGGGCATCTACGGAGGTGATCCACGGACCATAGGTCCATTCAAGCTCTGTAGATGGGTGTCGTAAATGGGAAGGCAAGGTATTAAAGAAGATCAGGGAATTCTTGACCAAGTGTGGAACCATGGTTCCAATCGACGGACCGTAGATTGATCTACAGACCATAATGTTGCTCCGTCAAATGATTCAGAGAAGGGGTTCCAGTACCTGATTTTGAAGATTCTAAGTGTGGAGCTACGGAGGAGGATCTACGGACCGTGGATCAAACCACGGTCCGTACTGTTGATCCTTCGTTAGCATCAGAGATGATGATGTTTTGGAAGCTGAAAATTTGCCTAAGTCCTGAGTCACGGAAGGGACCTACGGACAGTAGGTCAATCCATTGTCCGTAGGTCAGTGTCATAGATCGAAGATGCGTCCTGAAACATTATTTCCTTATTTCGTTTCCTTTTTAGTTAGGACTTATTTTTCTATATAGAGGGCATGTAAACCTCGTTTTTGGGGGTTAGACTTTATTATTTTAGTTCTAGTTTTTGGCTTTGGAGATTAACTTGCAACTTTAGCAATTCTTGATTTCCTAAGTTGGTTTTGAAGATTTTTACTTTGCAAATCAAGTTGAGATTCTGGGTTTCTTCTACTTATTACGTAAGTTCATGATTTCTTCATCTAAAAATATGAATTGTGTTCTTGCTACTATGGGTACCTAAATCCAAAACTAGGGTTGTGGGAACCATGAGCGATTAACAACGTATGAATAGTAACTAAGTAATTCTTGAATAGTGTTATTGCATGCATTTATAATTCTTATGTTTAGAAATCTTTTTAACGGTGGCCAACGTTAGAACTCGCCTTGTTGCTACTTGCCGGACCAATGAGGTAGTTAATAAGAAAAAAATTATCCACATAGATTTAGTGTGATACTATCTAATTGTCTAATATTGATTGGTGCGAGGGTGAAAACTAAGTCATACATCGATGTGATGTCTAATATGAGGTAAAGGTAAGGGTTAGTAAATTATACACATGTAGCTAGACCAAGGTGCGGGGTGAAATTCTCTAGTTGTCGGACCAAGGAATTAGAGATACCTAACTTATCACTTTGCACGTAATACATTAGGAAAGTATTGCTATTACTAGGATTACCGCATTATGAGCTTATAGGGAACACGTACACCCTAGTTACTTTCTCATCTTGATAACAACTAAAGTTTGAAGCTTGCTCACTGAATACTTACATGATTTCCTAAATTTGTTTCACAAATCCCCCATTTAATTACTTGTTTTCGGAAATACATTGACTAAACGAATATAATTGTCAGTTAAGTTTAAGTCTAAACTATATTCCTCATGGAATCGACCCCAACCTACAAGTTGGGTTCTTTACTTGATAACGATCGCTTATGCTTCTTTAGAGAGGTGTAATTTGAGCGTATCACTAGTTAGTAGGAGTCCATGGAGTTGTTAGAGTAATAAGCTTGAATGTGGTGTTGTTAAACATGAGGTTGTTCTTGATATGAGCTTAGTGTTGATTAAATATGGTAGTAAAGAGTAATAGTCTAGGGATGAGAATCCCTACAGAAAGGTATAGAATCCAGACCTAAGCATTTGGGTTAAGCTTGAATATAGTAAGATGATACCATTAGACTCAGACCTTAGTAAGAGTAACCCCATACCATACCCAGTCCAGTCATTATTCGAGGATGTCACGACCCAAGCCTAGGGCCTAGACGTGACCGGCGAATGGGGAACCCGAAGGAACCCCAAACAAGCCTCATAGCGTATCATTACACATCCTTGGTCGCGGAAGCAAATAAAATGACCATAAGCGATAAGCAT
>JAJOOR010011554.1:0-54356 GCA_036250505.1 Solanum acaule | reverse complement strand
CTTTTTCAATACAACTTTTATTCCTCTCTAATAGACTAATAAATTTTCATCATAAGCTCAAACAAGAAGCAACCACGTGTAGAAACTATTTTTCCAAAGCTTAAAAAATAGGTTTTTTTCCTGAAAGCATTTTTAAAAAAAACACTTTTGAGAAAAATACACTTAAATTAAAATACTTATAAAAAGCTTGACCAAATACTAATTGTTTCTCAAAAGTGATTTTAAGTTTATTAGTCAAATATACACTACTTCTCACCAAAAATATTTTAAAAAAATATATATATTTTAAAAAAATCAAAATAAGTTAATATTTAAAGATTGGTCAAACATACTATCAAACTTGACATGGAATTTCTTATCATAATTTTAACGGTAAGTTCACTAATTAAAGAAATAAACTAATTCAAGGAATGACTTGGGATAATTAATAAAGTTGTTGTCATGTATTAGGTAATCATAGTATGATAGAAAATTCTATGATTTTTTTATTTAAAAACATAATTATGTGACTTTGACAGAAAAAAGTCATAGTTATTTTTCCATTTATGAAATTTAACATATGATTCACTTTCCATAGACAATAAATAAATAGCAAATCATATATCTAAATCCAGAAAGAAAACAAAACAGATCACAATTCTTGTCTTGTTTTCAGATTCTATATGTTTATAACATGTTAAGTCTAACTTATTTTCTACTATATAAATAGACTTCTTATTATTCTAAACTTATAACATTACTCTCCATCTATATTCATCAATCAAAAGGTGTGTAAAAATGTCTCTTTCATATCTCTTTGATTTATTTTAGTTATTTCTTTTATAAATTAGTTGCGTAAATAATAAAGCAAACATATTAACATTTGAATTTTTGTGTTCTTTTTGTTATTTTATGTTATTGAATAAAAAATTTGGGGGGAAATGAAAAATTCAGGAAATAAACATGTTGGAGAATCATCAACCTCCACAGATAAGAAAAGGCAGTGCAACAGACACACTAAGGAACAAGTTCAACAACTTAAAAGAGTAAGATCACTTTTATTTATATAAGCAAAAGGTTGAACCTTCATATACATTCAACTTTTATTTTATTTTTTATTTTACTTGTTTAAAGAGATTAGGTTATTTTCCTAAGAGGCATGAGTGATATAATCAAAATTCATTAACTATATAATAATTTATTTTCTATATGCATTTTTTGTGAATTAATTTATGTTTAATTCTTAATGAATTTACTGTGTTGTTGTTTTTTTTTTTTTTTTTGTTATTTAATATGTCCAGGAATATTTAGTAAAAGATCTATACTTTTTATTTTGCTAATCAATTTTTAAAAATAAAGTTGCTAAAATGGTTCAAACTAGTATAATTGGATGATTGATCTACCGTGAATATACATTTTTATTAATGAGTTAGTTTGTTCTTGATTATTCATTAATAACTTTGACCCTAAGAATATCATGTCTTGGTTTCATTAAAAAAGGTCTCAAACAAAGGTAATTTTAATTAATTAGTCCTTCTTTCTAGAAATTTAATTGTATTTAATTGATGGCTTATTATTGTTATTATTTACACACAATGACTACTTAACATATCTTTTTTTTTCATTAAATTACGCAAGAATCTAGAAAACGACTTTGACTAGTTAAAAGTAGGGTTGACTCTATAGCAAAAATGAGTCACTCAAAACTTTTTCCGGCCCAAAATTTTTCCCCATTGGCTTTTCTATAACAACGGGAACTTGTCATTACAATAGATGCCAATTTACCGATCACTCATCCACGAGTAACAAATTAGGAAAAAGGGGCTAAAGTGAGAGTAGAGTAGTACATGAATCGACGAACAACTGGGGATACTTGTCTCGCATGTACTTCTCGGTTTCCCAAGTAGCTTCCTCATCTGGACGATGCTTAGATTGAACTTTCAGGGACTTAATCTCTATGGTCCTCAGCTTCCGAACATCACGATCAAGAATTGCAATCGATTCCTCCTCATACTGAAGGTCTTTGTCTAACACTACGGAGTCCCATTTTATGATGTAATCCCCATCTCCATGATATCTCTTCAACATGGACACATGAAATACTGGATGAACGCTCGATAGGTTAGGAGGTAAAGTCAATCTATAAGCCACTGGCCCTACACAGTCAAGGACTTCAAAGAGACCAATGTATGGGGGACTAAGCATGCCCTTCTTGCTGAATCTCATTTACCCTTTCATGGATGATACCTTAAGAAGGACTTTCTCACCAATATGAAATGCCATGTCTCTTACCTTATGGTCTGCATACTTCTTCTGTCTACTTTGGGCTGCTAAAAGCTTAGCTTGAATACTCCTCACATTATCTTGAACATCCTTCACTAAATCGACTCCCAAAGGTTTCACATCTCCAGCCTCAAACCATCCTATGGGTGATCTACATCCCCTCTCATACAGTGCTTCAAATGGTGCCATATCAATACTGGAGTGGTAACAATTATTATAAGAGAACTCGCATAAAGGTATGAACTTATCCCAATGTCCTCCAAAGTCAATCACACATACCTCAACATGTCTTCTAACACTTGAATAGTCCTTTCTGATTGTCCGTCCGTTTGCAGATTGAAAGTTGTACTAAAATTGAGTTGTGTGCCCAATTCATTATGTAATTTCCTCTAAAACTTGGACGTGAACTGCGTACCACGGTCTGAGATGATAGAAAGGGGGACCCCGTGCAACCTTACTATCTCTTTTACAACACCTTAGCCAATTGCTGAGCATTATAATCTATTCTGACTGGAATAAAATGGGCTGACTTAGTCAATCTGTCAACCACTACCTAAATAGAATCAAACTTCCCTAAAGTCTTGGGAAGACCAACCACGAAATCCATAGCTATTCTTTCCCACTTCCATTCCGAAATTGGCATTCTCTGAAGCAAACCTGCCTCCCTTTGATGCACATATTTTACTTGTTGGTAGTTTTGGCACCTAGCCACAAAATACGCTATATCTTTCTTCATGCCTGGCCACCAATAGAGTCGCTTCAAGTCTCGGTACATCTTAGTCACCCCCGGATGAATGGAATACCTCGAACCATGGGATTCTATCAATAAACTCTAAATCAAGTCGCCCACTCTAGGAACACAAGTCCTTCCTTTAAAACATGAGCACACCTCCCACATCACGAGTGGTCTCTTGTGCCTTGCCAGACACTGTTTTATTTCTGAGCTCTTTGAACTGCTCATCCTCAAACTGTTTTCCTTGATCTCGTCAATGAACGTGGCCCTTACATCAATGCTAGCTAAGACCCCACCTTTCTTTGAGATTGCCCAACTGCATGAACTTAGATTCCAAGGTTTGAATTTCCTTAGCCAAAGGTTGCTTGGATACACTCAAGCAAGCTGGACTACCAATACTCACCGCTTTTCGGCTTCGTGCATCCGCAACTACATTAGCCTTGCCCGGATGATACTAGATGGTCACATCATAATCCTTGAGTAACTACATCCACCTTCACTATCTCAAATTCAGATCTTTTTTAGTGAATACTTGTTGTAGGCTACGATGATCAGAAAACACCTCACACTTGACATCATAGAGGTAGTGCCACCAAATCTTAAGAGCAAACACCACCACTGCCAACTCTAAATCATGTGTGGGGTAATTCCTCTCATGCACTTTCAACTACCACGATGAATAAGCTATAACATTCTTATCCTGCATTAACACAACACCCAAACATGTGAAGAATCACAATAAAAAATAAACTCCTTACCTTCCACCGATAGTGCTAGAATAGGTGTTGTGGTAAAAAGAGTCTTGAGCTTTTGAAAGCTCTCCTCACATTTTTAAGTCCATTCAAATGGTATCTTCTTTTTTGTCAATTTTATCAAATGTGTGGCAATGGAAGTAAAATTCTTCACAAATCGACGATAATAGTTGGCAAGCCCCACAAAACTTGTAATTTCAGTCACAGAACTTGGTCGAACCCGATTCCTAACCGCTTCAATATTTTGGAGATCTACCATTACCCCATCCTTTGAAACTACATGCCCCAAAAAGTCAATTGAAGTCAACCAAAATTCACACTTAGAAAATTTTGCATACAATTTTTGTTTTCCAAGAACACCTTGAACAGTACGAAGATGGTCGGCATGCTCCACTTCACTTTTCGAATACACCAAAATATCGTCAATAAACACTATCAAAAACGAATCAAGAAAGGGTTTGAACACACCATTCATCAAACTCATGAAAGCTGCAAGCACATTTGTCAACCCGAACGACATAACTAAGAACTCATAGTGCCCATAGCGAGTCCTAAATGCCATTTTTGGTATATCCTCATGCCTAATCTTTAATTGATGGTAACCAAACCTTAAATCAAGCTTAGAGAAACTGATGCACCCTGCAATTGGTAAAAAATATTATCAATCCGAGGAAATGTATACTTATTTCAAATGGTGACCCTATTCAATTGACGATAGTCTATACACATTCTCATACTACCATCATTTTTCTTAACAAACAAGATAGGAGCACCCCATGGGGAAGAACGAGGACGAATGAATCCTTTATCAAAAGGCTCTTGGATGTGAGCCTTAAGCTCTCTTAATTCGGTCGGAGCCATGCAATACGGAGGAATGTAAATGGGACGAGTACCAGGTTCTAAATCAATGCATAAATCAATATCTCTATCCGGAGACATATCAGGCAAATCAATAGGTAACACTTCTCTAAATTCTGACACCACGTGAATAGACTCAAAATAGGGAGACTCAACCTCAACATCCTGAGTATGAGCCAAATAAACCAAACAACCCTACCCTACCAGTTTCCTAGCCCTAATGGAGGATATGATCTTAACTGGCTTGGGCTTGTACATGATTAACGTTTCAAGCACACCTCCTCCAATTCTAGATGCAAACGATCGTTAAGCAGTATAAAAACCAATGAAGAGTTGGGTCGAATCCCAAAGGGAGTGGTACGTGTTCAAATTCAGTCAGGAAGTACAAACATGATCTAACTAGCTATAGGAATAGAAATTATCGAAAAAGACATATAAACAAGGCAATAGGGTTGACATGAATGTCAAATGGGGGGTTTTGGTTTATAATTATCAACTACAATGCAGTCACAAACAATTTGAAATAACAATATGGAGTGGAATTCTCAGGATGTGATTGATTATAGGCAAATTTCGATATATGGGTAATTGAAACTACTAGTAAATAGCTAACTATCAGTGGGTAGGCTAGACTATAATTGAAATAGCTTTCTCTCGAACAACTATTTCGCTTCAAGTGATTTCTCTCGAACATCAACAAGCATAGTAATTAAGAACAACCCAAAACCTTAATACATCTTCTCTCTCGAGCAAGATGGGTGGGATTGGGTTTAGGATTCACTCTCTCGAGTTGAACCCAAATCAGCCCAATACCTACAAATAGTTAATCAAAAGCTTTGGTTCAAAAACCTCTCTTTCGAGCAAGCTAAAAACACAAATTTAGAACTGCATTTGCAACTACATTTCATAAATTAAACCTCAGCTAATGATTAAACCCACTTCAATATAGCATTTAAACTAGTAATTAGCAATACCCAAAAACTAATTAAACCCATAATCACATGATCACACCCTGAGAATTGGGGTTTTAGCCGAACATCATAAAAAGATAAAAATAGTTACCTAATCGATTCACCATCAACAGGGTAAGAGTAATTTAGACTTTACAATGCTTCAATTTGTAGAAAATTTGAAACCCACTTGCAAAATGTCCAAATTAAATCTCAAAAAGTCTTCAAGTCTACTAAGAAGCTATCAAAAACTTAAGAGACAACTGTTCTAGACTAAATATTGATTAAAAGCTAAATAGAACTCCCCAATTTACAATTCAAAATTCTATTTATAGTTGCCAAAAATTAGCCACGAAAAGCCATTCGGCGATATAAGTCGGGATCGCCGAGTGGTTCAGCTCACTCAAGATCACAAAGGTCTTTTCATGGCTTGTAACGGGGCTGAGTGTCAAGGTATGGTCATTTAGGCTTAGTGGCTTCTACTTTCATGAAGTGTGGCCTGAACATCACGTTCTTCCTTTTCTTTAACATTTCGAACATGCTCATAATCCACCACATTATTCAACTTCATATGAATTACCGAATACCCCATTTCTTTTGCAATTTTCATCACTTTATTTCACAACTTTTTCATTCTTTTTCTTTGCTTTATTTCTCTTTTCTTTTCTTTTTTTTTATATGAAGGGGTTCCATATTTTTCAAAACCATTACTCACACTTCTTGATTTTCCTTCTCTTGTCACCACACCTCCAACTTAGGCTTTTGGCCTAGGTTGGCTATTCACACAAACCACACTTCATGAAAGTTACGAGTAAATGGGTAAAGAGGGATTACAATATTTCAAGTTTCTTCCAAGAAAAGCATAAGGCTCAATATGGTTCAAGCAAGTTCACACATCTCACAGGGTTGGCCACAAAAGAGGTATATTGTCAAATAGTTTCACTCTTCAAAATCATTGCCTAAGATCATTTCAAGTGCTTGCATCACTTAGTCAACCGAACCAATGGAGCAAATTCTAGGTGTCATCACACAATTGTTCAAAGTAATCTCAACACACAAGGCATTGACACAAATATCAAACAAGACTCCACACTTTCAAGCTAGTGTGTAATGTTCACCACAAGAGACTCACTCGATAACCGGTTAGTCACAACGAGATGCTAAAAGTTCACACATTGTGTATGCAACTTCATTGGTCTCATCGTAGCCGCACATTCATTTCGTTCAATAAAGAGAACTATTCAAGTCATCGGTATTGATCATAACCCATCCTCAAATTCTCACAAGAACAGCCACAATCACACACAAAAGAGGTGGAAAATTTAAAAATTTGGTTCAAAACCATTTCCATTCAAAACAGGGACCACAAGCTAAAATATTTACAAGAATCAAGATCAACACACATATATAGATCACAAAACCAAATATTCCCAAACAAAACATAATCACAAGAGGTAGGTATGGAAATACCTCACCCCACCCACAAAAGAAAAGCATTTGTCCTCAAATGAAACTAAACAAAAAGAATCAGTTAACACAACAGAGAGGGAAGTAAAAGTGATCATGTCTACTCAGTCGCTTCGTCTATCGGGGCATCAATGCCTGGGGTAACACTCTGAGGTTAGGCATCAGTGCCAGGTGTAGCATTAGTTGTAGCTGCACTAGATTCAGCCATGGTAGTGTCTCTCTAACCTGTGGAACCAGAGAGTGTCCCACACATTAGGGCTGTCCACTACACCATCCGTGGACAACCTCTTCTCTTCTAGAATGGTCCTCAATCCCTTGGCTTTTAACCAGTTGAATAACCGGGGAGGAGGACCCTTGAACTGGTGGTTCGAGAACCACCATCTGTGCCGGAGTTGGCACTGAATCTGTAGCATGAGGGGTCGACACTAGAATCCAAGAAGGATTTGGATGAGCTTTTGTAAGAATCTCTGCTTGCCGGGTCTGTAGCAATTGATCATCCTAAGGCTCAGAGAATGAAGCCTGAGAATCGAAGGATTTTCCTTCACTGCCTGAGTTGTGCCCCAGACTCTTACTTACGGGCGCTTTGCCTTTGACTCCCTTTGGAGGTGCTTTCTTGCTCGTTGTGGTGGAACCAACTGCTCTCTCATTTATAACAACGCCCCGTGCCTTTTTGCAGGGCGGAATGACACTATCGTCCAAATTGGTCCTAGCCATATTTGCAAAACAAATCAAAATATGTTAGAAATTGTTCAAGAAAATTGCAGAAATCAAGTTGTAGAAAGACTCACCAAACCAGTTGCCGAGTCTCTTAGGCCAGCTAGATCAGGCTCGCCGAAAGGATCAGCTCAATTTTTTTCCAGAATTAAGGAATGTCAGTGATGTTCAGGTCCTTTCGACGAATCATAGCCCGCCAAATATTATAGTGTATTTTTGCAGTTAGGGGTGCATACATGACGATCTAAGGAACCTTTTGGTGAGTCGCCTAGTGAACTCGACGAGCTAAGGCTTCCCACCAAAAGTTACAAACTCAACTAAGCCAAATCACGAAATTAAAGGCGATCAAAGGGGGACGTTGGCGAACCGCCGAACTTTCTTGGCGAGCTCGACACAGCTTGCCAAACGGCCCAACGTGCTAGTTTTCAACCCCATTTCCCAAAATCAAGCCCGCAGCCCCCGAAAACAAAATCAAGCACCTACACTATGCAATTAACACCAGACCCATATGAACCATGCCTTCGGGGTACTCAGACTTCCCTTGATTGGCCAAGATTGGCCATTTGACGACTTTTACCCTTAAGAATGACGTCAAACGCTTCATCATTGGGCTAATTACGTAATATACCACAACTCGGGGCTACTTAGACTTCACCCAACTAGGCCCAACACAAAATAACAGCAACCCAATAATTATGAACCAATTTTAACAATCTAAACACGGGAAATCATCTTTATAAGTATTTAGGCACAAATTCGAACACAAAACGGGCAATCCAACATATAAGAAACCATTTAAACAATTACCCAACAAAAATCCATACACAATTACCCATTGCATTTGAGTTTAACCACTTAGACTAAGTTACGGGGTTCAAAAAACCAACTTGTATATCAAATTGTTAATTTGAAAAGCTAGGCGGAAAAGTATTCCGAGTCCGAGCATGAGATCACACACAAAAAACAACTAGAATGGAAAAATACAAAAAATCTGAAGTGCGGGTGAGAGTGTACGGGGTTAGAAATGAGAGAATATGAAAGGTTTTGAAATTTTTTAACCGTTTGGCCTATTAAAACCTTTGAGTTCGTGGCCCTTTCGGTGGATTAAGTCATCCACGCCGAACCACTCGGCGATGCGTCGAGTAGTCATTTACCTCGCCGAGTTTTACAGGACCTTCAGTCAACTTGGGGGTCCAAACGACGGACAAAGATGGGCTCGGTCGCCGATTAAATAATTGGCCCGTTGAGTTTTACAGACTTCCACCTTAGGTTTTGTGGGTCCAATGGCGGTCCAAGTCGGGCTCGCTGACCTCTTCGGCGAGTCGCCAACTGGACTTTTGGCTCGCCGAACTGCTTCTTTTCCAACACACTTCATTTTTCAACCTTCAATCAATACCCGTTATTCAAAATCAAACTTAAAGCATTAAAAACTTAGGTTGCTCCCAAGAAGTGCCTTAGTTAACGTCGTGGCAAGACGAGGATACTCATTCAAGCTTCATTTTTAGGGTTTGCCATGGTAAACTCATCCCACGAGGTGATGCAATTCTTTGGTAACTCAGCTAACTATTTAGTAGCTTCACCCATCAACGAGAACGGGAACAACCTGAGACAGAATGATTCTTGTGATATGTTCTTAATTGAGAACGGCCCACAAATATCCACGAAGTTCCTAATATGCTCATTGGGATCCTCATGAGCTAGCCCCCCAAAATATCCTTTCAATTGTAGGAGCTGAAGCATTGTGCTAGTGCTGTGAAAAACAACATTTCCTTCAGCTGGAGGTAAATGAATGGCACCAACACCACCCACTTGGTTTGGGTATTGACATTTGGGTCATTAACATCATTGAGGTTCCCAATGTCGTCTTGGTGTCCTACTTGGCTACCATTACTTCAGTTAATGCTCGCTTTCTCTGTTTAACACAAGCAACACAAAACCCAAAACTAAAATAAGTAGATTCAACTATAACTACAAAAATCACAATTCAACTTCAATAAAAGAATTTTAAACAACACCACTCCTCGGCAGCGTCACCATTTTGATTAACGTTTCAAGTGCACCTCAACCAATTCTAGGTGCAAACGATTGTTAAGCAGTGTAAAACCCAACGAAGAGTTGGGGTCGAATCCCACAGGGAGCGGTACGTGTTCAAATTCAATCAGGAAGTACAAACCTGATCTAACTAGCTATAGGAATAGAAATTATTGAAAGAGAAATATAAACAAGTCAAAAATGTTGAAACGAATGTCAAATGAGGGGTTTTGGTTTGTTATTATCAACTACAACGCAGTCACAAACAATTTGAAATAACAATAAGGAGAGAAATTATCGGGATGTGATCGATTATAGGCAAATTCTGATATATGGGTCATTGAAAGTACTAGTAAATACCTAACTATCAGTGGGTAGGCTGGACTATAATTGAAATAGCTTTCTCTCGAACAACTATTTCGATTCAAGTGATTTCTCTCGAACATTAACAAGCATAGCAATTAAGAACAGCCCAAAACCATAATACATCTTCTCTCTCGAGCAAGATGGGTAGGATTGGGTTTAGGATTCACTCTCTCGAGCTGAACCCAAATCAACCCAATACCTACAAACCATTAATCAAAAGCCTTGGTTCAAAAACCTATCTCTTGAGCAAGCTAAGAACACAAAATTAGAACTGCATTTGCAACTACAATTTATAAATTAAACCTCAGCTAATGATTAAACCCACTTCAATATAGCATTTAAACTAGTAATTAGCAATACCCATAAACTAATTAAACCCATAATCACATGATCATAGCCCAAGAATTGGGGTTTTAGCTGAACATCATAAAAAGATAAAAACAGTTACCAAATCGATTCGCCATCAACTGGGTAAGAGTAATTTAGTCTTTACCATGCTTCCATTTGCTGAAAATTCGAAACCCACTTGTAAAATCTCCAAATTAATTCTCAAAAAAGTCTTCAAGTATACTAAGGAACTATAAAAAAATTAAGATAAAACTATTCTAGACTAAAAATTGATTAAAAGCTAAAGATAACTCCTCACTTTACAGTTCAAAATTTTATTTATAGTTGTAGAAAATTAACCACGAAAGGCCATTGGGAGATATAAGTCGGGCTTGCCAAGTGGTTTGGCGAGCTGCCCATTGCTCTCTTCTATCACCTTTTTGCGTGAGCTCTACGTATCCTCAAGTTCTGTAACTTTGGGACATCTCCCTTTGCATTGCGAAACTACTCGACGATTCGCCGACTACCCTTTTCCTTTTGGCAACTTGGTTTCTTCCCTCAGGGCTGGCACACTGGAACTTTAGGCGGTGAAAGTAGCCACTCGATGATACGCCGAGTGTTCTTGGCAATTATCAATATTGCCTTTCTTCACATCTTCAGTTTTTTTTTTATGTTTTGCTTGCTATTATCCTTGCTTTGCTCCTCAATAAATATACCTGAAAATCAAGACTTTAACATCAGTTTATAGCACAAATTAAGCATTTGAGGACACTAAATCTATATAAACAAAGCCCCAAACGAGTCCAACTCTCTGACTAATCATTACACCCCTTCACTCTAACTTTTCCCTACCGGGGATCTCTAGAGTCACAGACTTAGTATTACAATTTAACACGACATAATAGGGGGACAACCAAGTCATGCGTAAGATTATATCAAAGTCAGTCATATCCTAAATCACCACATCAGCCCAAGTCTGAAAACCCATAAACAAGATAGGACAAGCACGATAGACATGGGTGACTATGACACTCTCCAACCGGGTTAGAAACATGGATGAGGGAATTGAGTATATCACAAATCATATCAAACCTCTGAGGCAAATCGCACGGATACATAAGAATAAGTAGAACCCGAATCACATAGCACATTAGCCATCCGATCACAGACAAGAATAGTACGTGTGATCACCGCATCAGCCGCCTCTGCCTCGATCTTTCCCAAAAAGGCATAACATTGAGCCCTGTCCTCATGACGGGCGACTTCCCTGCCTGGCTGCACAGTACCTCTGCCTGCACTACCATTTCCTCGACCTCCATGGCCTCGCTGATTTCCTTCTCGCCCACCTTGTGGACGTCCTTGACTATTATTACCATTTTTCCAGGTACCACTGCTCTAGTCTGCTGCTGTGCGAAACCTAACATGCGCGGGTGAGGACAATCTCTCCTCATATGCCAAGGTTCTCCATAGTTATAACATGTTCGATCAAAGGATGGCTTGCTGCACGCCGAAGGTGCAGCTCCCTGGCTATCCTGAATCATATTATGAGGTGGAGTTCCCGAGTAATTATCTGTAGAAGTGGGCATAGCAAACTGAATTGGTCGGGCTGCAAGTTTCGGCCTCCCTGAACCTTTGGAGTAGGAACCCTGAAAGTTATATCTGCTCTTAGATTTCTTAGCCAACGCCTTAGCCGGACCGTCTCTCCTCTCCCCCTCCACTTTCTTCACAAAATCTGTTACCTCATTAAAACTTTTTTCCTACAAAAGTCATGTGTACAGACAATACGTGTAATTCTGAATTCAGTCCCTTAACAAATAGACAGATCCTCTCTTCCTTAGTAGTCACCGATTGCGTAGCATATCTACACAAAGCATGGAACTTAGCCTCATAAGCAGCTACAAACATACCACCTTGCCCCAAAGCCATTAACTCATCCTTCTTATGATCTATCAAAGTCTGGGGTACATACTTTTCCAAGAACTGAGCATGAAACTGGGTCCAAGTGAGTGGGGGTAAAGTTGAAGATCTGCATTCGACATAAGCTCTCCACCACTGCTTATTCTCGCCCTGAAGTTAAAAAGTCACAAACTCCACTACTTGCTGATTGACAATTCCCAGCTTATGAAGCCTCTCATAACAATCTAGAATGTACTAATAGGCTTCCTCACTCTCGGAACCATGGAATACCGGCGGTTTCAATTTCAAGAACTTAGTCAGCATCTCATGTTCATTACCATTCATAACATGACCCAACAAAGGACAGAAGAAAGAATCAGTACCTATAGTACAACAAAGGACGGAGCTTGAGTTGCTTGAATTGCGGGAAGAACTTCAGGACCAACCAATCCTTTCAGGAACGACATAATCTGTTGAGCTTACACTCGGTCTAAGGGAGGAATACATGTAGTCTCAGCCTGTACCTCTTCCTCTTGTCGAACATCCTCATCATTCTCAACCTCCACATTCTCATCTATCTCTCTATGATGCGAAAGAGGATTCTCATTTATGAGAGCATTCTTAACCGGAGCTCCACCCCTAGTGGGTGCCACTCTTCGGCCTCTATCCCTTGCTCTTCCTCATCCCCTGCCTCGACCGCAACCTCTTGCTGCAGACTCTTCAGCAGGCTCATTGATGGGAGCTATGAGCCTGACACCGTTGAAGCGAGTGTTAACTATCTGTGCATAGATGAGCGAATGCGATTAGATAACAATTTGGATCACCAGACACCAATTGGAACCATGTTATAGCACGAAAGGAGACAACATAAAATAGAGAGATTTCCTAAAGTTTAATAGCCTTTAGAAAAAAAAACTGACGTCTCTGTACCATTCCACAAAACTGTACTAGACTCATTTTGGTACATCGAGATCACTGAACCTAGGGCTCTGATACCAACTTTTTCACGACCCAGACTGTCGTGAGTGGCACCCACACTAACCCTCCAGTGGGAGAACCGTTACTACAACCCAACTAAAAAAATAAACAAAAACTAAAGCATTTAAAGATACGGAAGCATGTTTAAATGTCTATAGGAAAAATAGGGAGTTCCCATAAAATCCGAAGTCTAACAAAATAAATGTAGAAATAATGCATAGAACCTGAAAGTCAATGTACCAAAACTCTAAAGTTCAACAAGTCTAAGAAAATGGGAGCAACCCAAACTAAATAGATGAACTAACTAGATAGTCTAAGTCCGAAAGAATGGACTAAACAAGAAAGAGAACTCATGGCAGCTCGAAAGAACTGGCTCACCCTTGAATTCGATGCTGATCACTGATCTCGTGAATATACCATGTACTCAACAAACAAAGAGCAAGGGTAGTATCAGTACACAACCACAGTGTACTGGTAGGATCACGTGGTTATCCCAATAACTGAAACATATATAAGTTATTACAACATAATAACCACGCATACACTGAACATATACAATATCAATTATCACTTACGAACATCGTACAATTCACCATCTCAAAGATATACATATATGCCAAGTCATTGCTTCTTTCATGGAACCCATACCCAAACTGTTAGTATACCGATACGGGGTACCCGATCCAGCTTAGTGTGCCAGACGTGACACTCGATCCCATGTGTATGTCGGTACATGACATCTGATCCTAGTTTGTGTGATAGAACATGACACCCGTTCCATTAAACATACCACAATCACAATCACAATGTACATTCTCATAATCAAACAATCAAGAGGTGATTCATGGAATATAGGTTTTTGTTCATACTCATTTACATAAGATGTGATCAATAATGAAAGATTCGCATACATACATGCAATACAATGAAGCAATTACAAATATATATCACACAAACATGAAATCATAACCATCACCTACCTCTAACAAAGCTTGAATCCTCCTAAGAATCTGGATTCTTCCCTTTCTGGATTCTTTCCACTTGCTCTAGGTCTACAAACAAACAGTTCAATATGGGGATCAATAATTAAGGTCTAATTTTCTCGGATTATGAAAATCTCAATAACACAAGACCCAAATTATGATCCTAAGGTCTAGCTAGGGTTTTTTTGACCATCCAAAACCATTCAAAACCCTCCTCCAATGATATACAATCAAGAATTTACGTTCTATGGATCAAAAAATAGAATTGGTGAGCGAAAACCTTACTTTTAGCACCAACTTTCGTGGAAAATTGTCAAGAACTCGTCTAGGATCGTCTCATAGCTCTCAAAAATGGAAATTGCAGAATAATGGCATTTTTGGGGTTTATTTCTGACTTAAGTCGCGACTGTCCCACCACAGCGGACTTCATCCTGCTACAGCTACCCTGGCTTGGCGGGAAAATCCCTCCTTGGCGACTTACTCGGAAACAGAGAGCTAAATTAAGAGTTCCAAAACCCCATTTCACAACAAGCCCTCATCCCATGACACTCATTAAATACTCGTTCACGCTAAGATCAGTTTCGGGAGTTCTACTCGCCTGGATTTGATTCTGTAAAGTCATACGGGTTCCTTAACATCTTAGCTATCTATTCATATGATCAAATTTATAATTTGATCTTCCAATTGTTACTAGAATTCCTTAGACCTCACTGACTCTGATTTTGTCCAAATCTGGACTAGGTTGAGAAATTTCAAGTCACTACCAAAAGGTTTTTTGGCACAAATTTTTCCCCGTTGGCTTTTCTAACGATGGGAAAAGGTCATTGCATCATTGAGCATTGTCGAACATGTTTAGAGCATTATTAGTGAGAATTGAGGCATCAAGCCTTGTTGACTTTGTTCTACATGACAATTCATGTATATGATTATAATTTTCCCTATGAATGAGATTTGTTGAGCTTGATTTCTATATTGACATTCTTTAAGAATATTTTACCTTTATGAACAGACTATTGAATTAAAACGTGGTTTAATTATTTTGAAATTGATTTTTATAACCTTGATATACTTCTATTATGGGAAGATTTGAACAATAAAATTTTTCTGCTATTATTTCATGTTGTTTATTATTTGTTGTTGACCTTGCTATTCGGGTGAAAGTATAGATATTATAAACCTAACGAGGTTCTCCTTGCAGATAGACACATATGAGAAGGTAGATCCTATATCAAACATTACAAACAAGGTTAATGACAAACTGGAATGATACCTGTGATCACAACATCATAGGTGCCAGGCTCAGGCCTCTAGGAAAAGCATATCACTGGCCACCTGCAACCTGAGTAGAACCTCTGCCATCA
This sequence comes from Solanum acaule, assembly GCA_036250505.1. Classification (NCBI taxonomy): domain Eukaryota; kingdom Viridiplantae; phylum Streptophyta; class Magnoliopsida; order Solanales; family Solanaceae; genus Solanum; species Solanum acaule. The sequence goes on along the minus strand of JAJOOR010011554.1, from coordinate 38,678 downwards.
CCTCGTGGAGCAAGAGTACCTCTACTAGAAGTCCTACCAACTCTACCAGCCTGAGCTCTGCCTCGATCCCTGGCCGGAGGCGCTGGATCCCTACCTAGAGTAACTGAAAATGAATGGTGAGGTCTTGAATGAGTCTGTATAGGACATTGTCGCATCAAATGACCAGGATCCCGATCAATATAGCAAGATCTCAGCACATATAACAGTTATTGCGAACCAGACAAACTACCATGTCTACCTCGGCCATAACCATAAGATCTTTGGGCAGACTGCCCACTCTTGGCTGCTGGAATAGAAGCATGAACCGTCCCACGATCTTGAAATGAGCTACTATATTTATCTAAACCTATGCCTCGACATGAGGCACCAAAAAATTGACTAGAAGAACAGGCCCTCTTGGGCTCCCCAAAATCCTCTAAGACTATCAACTCCACCTCCTTGGCGGTGGTCACGATGGACTGGAAGGAAGCCCCCTCTCAAGTTGCCTTGAACACATAAGACCTAACGAGCTCATTCGTAATAATAGTCAAAGCATGATGTAACACTCCAAAAAAATTTAGGGTTTTCTTGGAGGTAAAAAAGACAAAAACGACCCTTTTTAATACTTTCCCGTTGGATAATTCGTAACAACACTGTATCAGGTTACTAAAATGGTCATTACTTTTTAGTCAAATATTGGATTGACGCGAAATTGGTGGCGTTGAAAACAAAATTCTAATACCTTTAATTTGATAGGTAATGGGCTACGTAAATCATTATATTCTAAGGATATGGTTGTTTGAAGTTGACCCAAGTAGAATCTTACATCAAAACATAATCGATAAGGAAACTTCAAGAACCCTTATCAAGAACTCATCAAGAAATTAAATTGCTCAATATTTACGGATAGATTCGCAAAAGAAACACATGATTGGCGTGTAGGTGAACAAACTTAACACTGTGGAAGCTTACATACCTCAAAGAACTAGGTTCTTGGTGAAATCTTGAATTTCTTGAACGAATACTTGAAACTTTAAACTTTTTCTCCTCTTGAATCTTCTCCCTTAAACCCTAATTGCTTTTGGGGATGACTGAAACGGATTCTAACCAGTTTAGACCCTTAATTGGGTGTAATTCGCATTTAGAATAAGTGGGGGTAAGGAAAAGACTAAAATACCCCTCCTATTTTTGGGTAACTTTCCTTAAATGGACAGCCTGACTTATAAGGGACATATCTCCCTCATACAAGCTCAAAAATTAGCAAACTTGATGGCGTTGGAAAGAGAACTCAGAGATCTTTCATTTGATATCTTATGGGTCTTCTAACTCATCTTATGCTAAAAGTTATGGTCATTTGAAGTTGACCCAAAACTTAAAAAATCTTAGGAATGACTTGAATGGATTCTGTTTAATTCTTTTTGGAACTCAAGGTGCTATATCTGGTGAACTGACCTTAATACTTAATAAATTTTAAATTCCTTGGTAAAATCCTATTCACAGTAAAGAAGGGATCGAGTCCTATTTCAAAATTTTTTCGGGGTGTTACATTATCTCCCCTTTGGGATCATTCGTCCTCGAATGACGTCTGGACTAGTTATGGAACGAGGTTACTCTCACTATCTCTTCTGACTCATGAACTCTTTTACTAACACATGCTGAACTGATTTATACCAAGAGTTGGGAGTTGGGACCTTCTATAGTACCTAAATCAAGAATAATGTTGTTATGATCATAATCACACTCTCTATGAAGTTACCATATCTGAAACAAAAGAAATTTGGGCATGAAGTAAGAATAGGAATTCCATGCCTCATTGGATGCAACTCATATCTCCCACAAGGGTATATGGCTTCTCTTACCAAGGTCTGAGTCTAATGGCACGCTCTTGCTGTATTCAAGTTTAACCCAAATCCTAAGGTTCGGGTTCTATACATTGATAGGGAATTTCATCCCAAGAATATTACTCTTTCCCGCCACATTTAATCAACATTGAGGTCATATCAAGAACCACCTAATGTTTAACAACACCACATACAAGCTTAGTATTCTAACAAATCCATGGACTCTTACTCACCAACTCCATAAGAAGTTCTCATTCTCTTATCATCCCTGCCACACCAACTAGAATTTCTGGCATTACTACTGGAAACGAACTAAGGGCTCTCATTTAACTATTTCTCATAGTAAAACCTCATCCTCCTCTTCCTCCTTATTTATAAACATGGATGAAATTATAACTCCATAATTATCAAGATAACAACATTAACCTTCTTTTTCTAACATCACTCCACTACTAAGAGATCTCTTAAAAGATACATCCCGTACTCTTTTGAGCTCATTACTATCTTATTCTCAACACGGGACTTGATTTCTCATCGTATCATCTCCCCCTTAGGTCTAAAGCTGACACTTGGAAGCTATGGACTTATTCCATCATCTCTAAACTGGTCTACATCCCCTTTCTCAACGTAAGTACTATTTTCTCACTTATTATACCTTATTACTTAATTAGTTCTATAACCTTTGGAACATCATGACCCTCACAAACAAATCATAAGCCTAGCTTAGATCTATCACTTCATGAATACTCTGTTCTCTTATTCAACACATATATTTAGTCTCCTCTAACACGATGGCACATCGACATCAACTCTACTTTGGTTAAAATATACTCTATCTCATTATGGCTAGTAACTATTCCTCTTCCTTCTATCCAGAACTCTCTACAACATTATTATTCCTTATTCCACTCATAAAGGTACTCGTCACTTATAACAAACTGGTGCATGATTGCAATAACATATTCTGACCCATCACTATCTCATTTCCTTTGATTACTGAACCTATACATACTTTCCTCTAACTTTGAGCACTTTCACTGCTATTGTTCATAATTTCGTAACTCATGTTACCTTTTTGGATGAGAATACTACCCAAGCTCTAAACATACTTCCTCTTAAGGATCTCAGCTGAATCAGGGCTTCAAGAAGAGAGTACAACTCACTTTTAGCTTGAACGCACGATTCAAATGAACATGAGCGCATTCCTTTGAAACTCAACACTTAACTCACTCATAAGCTTCTCTCAAACCCCTCTGCAGTCTCCAGACTTCCTCAAGATTTTTTCTAAGAGCAACTCATTGATAAAGAACTGACTTTGATTTTCAACCACCTCTAGTATGAGGGGTATTTGAATGGATATGAGAACACACAAGTTAGAATAAGTCTCTATGGCATAGCTCTATTGCACAATTCAGAATATGAAAAAAGGGAAACTTTTCCTAAATGTCTGTAGTCACTTATTTATAGAAGTGGGGCTCTCACAACCATAAATAATATCCTACTTGACACGACTTCATAGACACCCTAGGACAGTTGAACTCTGTGCTCTGATACCAAGTTTGTCACGACCCGAATCTACATCCTGGATGTGGTCGGCACTCAAGAACCATTTTTGTTCCCAAGAGAACCCTCATCATGGCTGACTACAAACGAAAGACTAACTCAAGCATAAAAATGATTACAACTGAAATAAATTCATAAACTTAAATACTCAACTTTTAAAATAATCTGAACAATACTCAAAAGATGAACTCAAAGTTTGTAAAAATAACTCAAAGAAGATACATACTGAAACTAATCAACTTTGGTTATCTATGAAGCCTCTACTAATACAGAAAGATATCGGGACAAGACCCACGACATCTTAAAAACAACTAACTGCAAGGTAAGGGTGAAGTCCTCCAAAATATAAGAAGGCTCACCAAATCTAACTGGAATATCACATGACCTCAACGAAACGCCTATTGATGATCCTGAATACCTGTATCTACATCATGAAACGATGCAGACCAAATGGCTCAGTACATGGAATGTATGAGCATGTAAAGGGAATTCTAAAGCATAAACATAAGCTTGAACTTGATAAAAAGGAAACATACTTACCTCTTCTCTAGTCACTCAACTAAACTCAACTTAAGAATAAGATACTCAACTCAACTCTGGATACTCAAGGATAAAGCAACTATAAAGGATGAAATATATGGAAAACTTTTAAAATAGTAGATAATAACTCAATTGTATTGAAGAATGCAATAATAACTCAATTTGTATATAAAAATACAATATAACTCTAAGTAGATTCTCTAACCGACAACCATCACTATAATTTATGTGATGATATACATCTAGCCCACACTACCAGAACTGTCCTATACTTTTTCGGGGTATAGAACCTACTACTAAGTGGATCCAGCAGTCTATGCTAAAAAGCATTAAAGAATCATCTAAAAAGTATGACCCTTTCTACCCACATTAACTACATGGTTTATGGGGGCTGTGAGTTGTGTGAACTCTCCCCCATATCGGTGCTCAATGCTACTTCCAAAATATACTAGCTCATATGTTTAAAAACATAACTCTTTTTGTGTTTGAGATTATTACTCAAAAATCATTCTCGTAAAAGAGATGGTACTCAAATTGCTCAAAACTCTTTCGGAAATCTCAGTTTCCTCTCATCTTAAATGTAAAAACCTTTACTCTTGAGAATACTTAGTTTCCATATATCATTTTAAAGAAAATGAACTCAGTTCTGCTCTTCCTCAACTCAATGCTCAAGTCCTTAAAACAAGTTGTAAAAAAATTTGTAAAAGGACTTCTTAAAATAGGGTTCATGCCGAATTATGGACGTGAACGACTCAATTCAAGGTTTTAAATAACCATGCATAGAACTTAATACTTTGAACTCAACAACTCCAGAACTCAAGGAGTCAATGATACTACACATCTCATGAATGCTCGACTTGGAGGGTTCATGCAGAATTATGGGCATGACTACTTAACTCAAGGACTCAATGATACCACTCATCTCAAGACTGCTCAACTCATAGGGTTCATGTGGAATTATGGGCATGAAATACTTAACTCAAGGACCTTCATGGGTAACATAAAGTAGCCCCATGATTAGGAATATAATCCCAAAATGATTAGGAATTCAATACTCAAGACTTATAACTTGAAGGCACTACTCTTCTCAGAGATACTCATTGGATGGAGTTCATGTGGAATTTATGAGCATGAACGAATCGACTCTAGGGTCTAAATAACAATATGGAACTCATGTGTACGACTCTTCTCATTCTCATACTTACTTCCTCAAAACTCAGTTTAAAACTCAAGTGTTGGCTTTGAAAAACTTCTCAAGATTTATAACTCAAAATAGGGTTCATGCTTAATTATAGACATGAACAAATCAAGTCAAGGATCTTAATAAAAATATAGAAACTCAATAATTAGGAATAAAGTTTTTTAAAAGAACCATGAACTCAAGAACTCAAATCAACTTATCTCAAGAATACTCAAATCTAGGGGTAGAATCCTAAATTTCTCTTTTACTGATTTGAAAGAAGATGTAGGGCATGAGGACGAACTAGTCCGACACTATGATAACCTTACATACCTGGAAGAACAAGGTTCTTGAAGAATCTTGAAAAAGAATTTGATTAGAAGCCTTGAAACCCTTGCTTGAAGGTAAACGGTCAAGAAAACCTTTCTTGAGATTCTTGAATAGTTTGTTGAAATATCTATGGCCAAGACTTATGATTTTCATTAGTGATTCATAATTGTATGGAGGAATTTGAGTTTAAAAGAATGGATTTCTTGGAGAAAGACTTACCTTGAAGAAGAATCTTGAATGGAGTCTTCTACTTTCATTTTTCCTTGGGGTTTTGCCTTAGGGTTTGAGAGAGAAGAGAATGATGGATTAAAAGATTAAATCTGATTCTTTTGAGCCTTTTATTAGTCAACAATTTCGTTTAGGATTTTCTTGGAGGTAAAAAGACAAAAATGACCTTTTTTAATGTTTTCCCGTCGGCTAATTCATAACAACAGTGTATCATGTTACTAAAATGGTCATAACTTTTACTCAAAAATTGGATTGACGCAAAATTTGTGACGTTCGAAAGTAGATTCAAATACTTTTAATTTGATAGGTTATAGGCCACCTAACTCTTAATATTCTAAGAGATATGGTTCTTTGAAGTTCACTCAAGTAGAATCTTACATTAAAACTTAATTCATAAGGAAACTTCAAGAATACTTATCAAGAACTCATCAAGAAATTAAATTTCTTAATATTTATGGACATATTCGCAAAAGAAACTCATCATTGGCGTGTGAGTTAACAAACCCAATACTATGGAAGCTTACATACCTCAAAGAACTATGTTCTTGGCGAAATCTTGAATTTCTTAAACGAACACTTGAAACTTTGAACTTTTTCTCCTCTGGAATCTTCTCTCTAAAACCCTAAACGATTTTGGGGATGAATGAAACTGATTCTAACTAGTTTAGACCCTTAATTGGGTGTAATTCACGTTAAGAATATGTGGGGGTAAGGAAATCACTAAAACACTCCTCCTATTTTTGGGTAACTTTCCTTAAATGGACAGCCTGACTTAAAAAGGGCATATCTCCCTCATATGAGCTTGAAAATTAGCAAACTCAATGGCGTTGGAAAGAGGACTCAGAGATCTTTCATTTGATATCTTACGAGTCTCCTAACTCATCATGTGGTAAAGGTTATGGTCGTTTGAAGTTGACCCAAAACTCAAAAGAACTTAGGAATGACTTGAATGAATTCTCTGTAATTCTTTTTGGAACTCAAGGTGCTATATCTAGTGACCTGACCTTAATACTTAAGAATTTTTAAATTCCTTGGTAAAATCCTACTCACAATGAAGAAGGGCACGAGTCTTAGTTCAAAATTTTTTTGGGGTGTTACATATCCTTGCTCTTATCACCCTGAAACTGGGGTGGTTTCATCTTCTGAAACCTCCCATAACACTACTGATCTGTTGTAGTCAAAATAACCTCAAAAGCAATTTGTGCACCAACAGCTGGTGCAGGAACCATCGGTGGTTGGCCCATCTGAACATGAACAACTCCCTCTACAATTAGAAACAGAAGCTATGGTCCTCGACATTTGCCAAAACAACACACGACAACTCAGCACTAGCGAAGGTAACCACACATGATAAGAAAGGATGAATAAAAGGATGTTTACTAACAATATTTGTAGCCTCTTGAAGATAAGTACAAACGTCTCTGTAACGATCCTCAAGACTCTACATAAACTTGGCTTGTACACACGCGATACCTATGAACTTAGGGCTTTGATACCATTTTGTCACGACCCGAAAATGGACATGATGGCACTTGTCTGTTCCACTAAGACAAGCCAACCTCAACCCAACAAAAACAAAAGAAAAAGTGAAAATACATAAAATAGAGTAAGACAAAAACGTAAAACTTATTCATTCTAAACAATACCCCAAAACCTGGTTGTCACGTGTACAAGGCACTAATAAAAGTACTGAATTTAAAAGATAAATAGAAGTATCGGTCTTTGTTGTTCAAATAGAACAAAACTTTAAAAGAAAAGGAAAAGAGGGTCTGCCAGGATGAGATATCGATCTCTCTTTCAGCACAACCTAGCAATTCTACAATACTGGATCACAAGGCCTAATATTCACAGTCTAGTAGTCACTATCCAATAATTAAAGGAATCAAATAAGTCAACCTCAAATTGAAGTAGTTCAGTAACACACAACAAGTATATCAATCTCAAGTATCAAGCAAATCATGCATACGCATCAAAGGTATCAAGTCACATAATCAATCTCTCGATGGAACCATTTCCCACTAGCACAATGTCACTAGTTTGAACCATTTCCCATCGGCTTTATATCAAATCACTAGCTAGAACCATTTCTCATCGGCTTTATATCAAATCACTAGCCAGAACCATTTCCCGTCGGCTTTACATCAAATCACTAGCCAGAACCATTTTCCATTAGCTTTACATCACTAGCCGGAACCATTTCCAATCGAATTTTTGTAACACCACGGTCTTAGAAAGAGCTAATTTTAGAAAGAACTAAATTGGAAAGAACCAATTGGAGATTTTTCCAAGTTATGCTTAAGTTGTGAGTTTTGGGTCAACTTAAAAAATCCATAACTTTCAGTACATGATGAGTTAGGTGGACCATAAGATATCAAATGAAAGGTCTTTGAATCCTCTTTCCAACGCCACCGATTTTGCTAAATTTCAAGTTTGTATGAGGGAGATAGTCCATTTGAATTCGGCCTATCCAGTTAAGGAAAATTTACCCGATAAGGGGTATTATGGTCTTTTCCTTGCCCCATTAGCTTTAAACATTTTTGGAAATATTTTAGGGGTATAAACTGACTTAGATCAGTTAAATAATTCAAAATCACACTTAGGGTTTTGAGAGGAGTTCAAGAGGAGTAAACAAGAAAGAGTTCAAGTGTTTGCCAAGATTTCTTGCGAATCGAGGATTTGTTTCACCAAATTATGGTATGTAAGTTTTCATAATGTTGGGTTCATTCACCCACACGCCAATCATGGGTGTCACTTTAAAATTCATCTATGAGATTGAGTATATTGAGGTTCTTGATGAAACTCTTGAGGTGTTGTTCTTCATTCTTGAATTACAATGTTTAGTTGAGTTCTTGAGCTGAGGATCTTGTTAATGAGCTTTGTTCTTGAGGGTTTTCTAGTAGATTTTCACGTAATTAAGTTGGGTAAATGAATCTAAGAGGGTTTGGAAGAAACCACTTGATTCTAGGTGAATTATGGCTAAAAATTGAGAAGAGAAATTTGTCGAGTTTTCTGGGAAGAGGGCTGGCGCGCTCCGCCAGCAGTGCGCCAAAAAGTTGGCTTTGTAGTTTAGGGTGCTGGAGCCCCGCACCACTCAGTGCCCCCGAATCACCTGCACCGTTTTTTTTCCATTGTTTGCCCCGTCTGAGTTCTTTTAAAGTGTACCTTTACGCCCTTTCTAATTTTAGTATTCTCAATCACATTTAATCATCACAAGATTCTTCATGTCATGAATCATAACTCTTGAATTCATAAGGCGAAATTGTGTAATAGACCCCTGTACTTGTATGAGTTTGTATTGTGAACTCTTCTAATTAACACTTTATCAATTGAACCCTTAAACTTAATAAAACACAATTTATCAAACCCCTATGACTATTGACTAAGCTTATGTGGCATCAAGATGGTTGAGTTGGCAAAAGTGCGTGAATTCACTCTCGTTAAAACGAGTGACTTCCTATTTAATTTTTTTAAAAAAATAAAAAATAAAAAATAAAAAATAAAACAATAAAATAATAAAACTTTAAATAAAATTAACTTAAAAAATCTTTCTTCTTCATCCAATCGGTTCACCTCCATTTTTAGCCATCTCCATCTCATCTCCATCCCTATCCGATCCATTTTTCTTTCTTCTTCACACTCTTGTCATCTTATTTATCAGATCTTGATATTGACACCTCCTTGAATCAATGGATTCACCAGCGGAGGGAGAGAGCGACAATGGTTGTGCTCGCTGGAGACCACTAATTCACAATGGAGTGAGAGAGAGACGACGCAGGTCAGTGGATGAAGGAGGTGGTAGGTGAGGGTGGGATCTGGTCATGACAGCGAACATGTTTTCTGGTCAGCTCTGGTAACCATGGTGCGACGGAGATGAAGACAGGTGACAAGAGAATACATGTGGTCTCCGACAAGAGCTGCGACGACGAATGAGACGAAGACATCGTCAAAGGCTTTAAATTTTGACGGTTTCAAGGTGTGAATGGGGAGATAAAGTATGGAGTTTCAAACTTTATTTTTAAAGAATGAATAAAATTTTTATTATTTGATATTTTATTATATAATTTTAGTTAATAGTTAATAAAGATAATTTTGACATGTCATTAATTTAGGTGACGTGGATTTGATATATAATTTATTTAAGGGTGAGTGAACTACACACATGATAAGAGGGTTTAAAAATCTTCTTTTGATTGAGTGTATGTAACACCCCGTAGTCTAGTAGACCATCTAGGGCTATGTTTGAGGGCTACAAGTCAAGGCCAAGAGGGCATGAGCCAAGGCAAAGGGGCAAGGGCCAAGGCAAGATCCAAGGCTACCCCATGCTTGCCATGGCATTGCCTATGACCACGAGAGCCTTCACGCCTTGTGGTGGCCACCATGGATCATGGGGCCACTCGTGGTGGTGAGGCAGTGAACCCCTCAAGGCTACCCAAGAATGGCTCACCTTCACGAGCCACTTCACGGCCAGTGGTGAAGACCACGGGTCATGGGAAGGCTCGTGAAGAGGCCTTAGTAATTTTGTAGGCTAAGACACATGGCCTAGCCACTGCCCAAGGACCATGGGCAGGATCACGGCTCGTGGAGCCATCCGTGGTGCCTGGCACATGGCTGCCTAGTGAGGGGTTGTTTAGGAAATTTTTAATTAGTTGGTTATTAAGTGATGTCATTTTTTATGGACTTAGTACACCTATATAAGCTATTTTAACCCATTAACTGCCCCATTCAAGTCATTATTTACCTAAACCCAAATCAAAAACCCAAAATCTTTCCTCTCAAATATTTCTCTCTCTAAAAATTTGAAGAAGAAGATAGAGCTTGAAGCTAGCTCAAGAACAAGACTCCATTGTTGCAAGCTTTGTAAGGCTTTGTATCTAAGGTATGTTAGCTTATTCATCCATAGATTCTCCCATCTATGGAGCCCCCTAGAATTTCCCCAATTGTGAAGATGAAATCCCCAATTCGAATTAGGGTTCCTTCCAATAATGTGGGTTTTGTTGATTATGGATCCTATTGAGTGGATATTGATTGTTTATGATATAATTAGTAGTGAATAAAGTTATAATGATGATATTACATGTTTTCCGTGGTTAACCCTAGTCTAATTAATGAAATTGAAGAATGTGGGTTTATGCCTTGTGAAGGGAAATTGAGGATTCATAGGTGATCTTGTAGAATTGATGTCATGTACAGTAAATGTTCAAGAATAGAAGTATGTAAACATGAATTGAGTTAGAATAAAGTATATATGATGGATCATGACTAGTAATGCTTGAGATTTAAACTTTATGATGAATTATGGCTAGAATTGCTTAAGGATGAAGCTTATGACTAGAATGTCTTGTGATCTAGATATGTATGATGATAGTAAGAGGTAAAGCTTTGAGAGTAAGGCTTGTAGTCATGAATATTGATCACTAGGGCTTTGAGAGTAAAGCTAATATGGTGAAGGATGCATGTTAGGGCTTTTAGAGTAAGCCTAATATGATTAGATAGCTTACTTGAAATTGGTAGACTAATAGATAGGGTGGTTATGGAAGGCCTTTACTCACATGACCTACTTTGTATACATATGAATGCATGAATGTAGAATTTGAAAGGTCTTCTCACATAGAATGATTCTAGGTTGAAATGTTTGCTCACATAAAATGAATCAAACATGTTAGACTAGAATAGCTTGAAATTGTGATATAAGATACCTTCATGTATAGCTTGACTTGATAAGACAAGACCATTTCATGGTAGTTTAGGATTGAGAAGTCATACTCTCCTAAGGGTAGCTTTAACTAGCATTATAGAATTCCTTCATGGTAGCTTGAGTTAGTAGATCTCATGGTATCCTAGAATTGAGGAATAATACTCTCCTAAGAGTAGCTTGAACTAGAATTATAGAGCGCCTTCATGGTAGCATGACTGGGTTAGGCCAAGATCATTTCATAGTAGCTTAGGATTGAGAAATCATACTCTCCTAAGGGTAGCTTGTCTAGCCTCATAGAATGGTTGCATGGTAGCTAGGATGGAGTACTTGTACCCTTCCTTGAATAGCTTGGACTTGCATGATAGTATGCTCTCCATGGTAGCTTGACTTGGCATAATGTAGTCAAGTTAGCTAGATGATTAGCTTGGTCTAGCCTATTAGGGTGCTATTGCTAGGTAGCCTTGTATTAATAACTTGTGATCATTCATGCGCCATGTCTTACCTTGTACTAAGAAGAGAATTACATTAAATGAGAAGAGGCAAATAACAAAAAGGGACTAGTCCCCACCTAATGAGTTAGTATGATAGCCTAAAGTGGTACTTAGTATAAGTAGGATTATGGGGCCTTATCTATGCATTTCTCAAGTATGACTTGAAGCTAATTATGAAGAGTTCTCTTATATGAGGTATGTTTAACTTGGATTGTTTCTATAGTTCCCTTTCATGATATGTTTGACTAAAGGTGATAATTCCCTTGTCTATATGAAGTAAGCTAAGAATGAGATCAAAGGATGGTAAGTATGAGTATGATGAACTAAAAGTAATACTTAGTGTGAATGGGATTATGTGGTCTTATTCATGCATTGTACAAGTATGCTTTGAGGTTAATTATGAAATGGTTCTCTTATGATATGAAGGTCTAAGTAGTGACCATGTTATGAATATGTGGTATCTCCTATGCTATTGGATTATGCCTTATGTGGGCTTATGCTCATGTTATGATTATGTTGGAGATTATGCTTATGACCATGTTATTATCTCTTATGCCTATGGTTATGTGTTATATTTTCTAACACTTTTGTTATGCTCTTATGATGTCATGCTAGCTAGCATATTTAGCACATTTTGTACTGACTCATACTCTTGCCTACATTCTCATCAAATGTAGGGTTCAACGACTTTGAGTCCCATTCTTGAGGATAGGTTTCTAGAAGTGCAGAGTTGAAGACTTGGTGAGTCCTCATAGCATCGACGATGTGATCACCTTTCCCTTTATGTCTTTATTTTATGTTTTAGACACTTGTATGTGCTGCGTCCCAAAATTTTATCCAAAGTTGAGTTTAGATGGTTTGAGACAAAGTTTTGTAAACTTCTGGTTGCTTTTATAAAGACTTCGATTATATGAAAAATGTTTCAAAATTTCCACATCATTTTTATTTACTTTATGTTATGATATGCTAACTTACTTGTGTTAGGCCCTGTCGGGGTCTAGTACGCCATGTTACATCTAGGGTATACCCCTGGGTCATGACAAACTTGGTATCAGAGCACAAGGTTTTATAGAATGATTCTAGGATTGTCGTAAAACCACGTCTAGTAGAGTCTTGTTCATAATTGTGAAGCGCGCCACATTTATCAATGGGAAGCTATTAGATGATTATGAGATCTCATTTCTGCATTCTCTAAGTCATGCCATAGAGTTTAGCTCTAGTAGGTCGTTCTCCTAATATGTGCCCTATGGTTTTTAGGATATGGCTAATACAAGGGCAAATGCTAGGTGGGATTAGGATGACAATGTGGACGAAGAGGCTCCCTCCAAGCCCCTCTTAAAGCTCCGATTAACCCTAGGGATGATAATGTCACAAATATGGAGTTTAGGTCGGCAATTCAAATGTTGGCCCAAGACATGACGGCACAAGTGAATATGGAGGTAGTAGCTCCGGTAAATCCAATAATGGGTATGGATGCTTCTAGGGTAAGGGATTTTATGAGGATGAATCTCCGGAGTTTTATGGCCACAAGGTGGAAGAGGATCCTAAGGGTTTTATAGAAGAGGTTTATAAAGTACTTGTTATCATGGGGGTGACTTCTGTAGAAAAAGCGGAACTAGTTGCTTACCAATTGAAGGATGTTGCTCAAATATGGTATGAACAATGGAAAGATGCTAGGACGGTAGGAATGGTCCCAATAGAGTGGGAAGTGTTCAAACTAGCATTTCTTGATAGGTTCTTTCCATGAGAGTTGGGGGAAGCTAAGGTAGAAAAGTTCATTAACCTTAAGCAAGGTAGCATGAGTGTTAAGGATTATTCCTTGAAATTCACCCAACTATCCAAGTATGCTCCATCTATGGTGGCGAATTCGAGGGATATGATGAGTAGGTTCTTGATGGGAGTGTCCGACATGGTAGCAAAAGAATATCATACGGCAATGCTCCATGATAATATGGATATCTCACGTCTTATGGTGTATGGCCAACAAATGGAAGAAGATAAACTCAAAGAACAGAAATCTATGGAGAAAAAGAGGTCTAAGATGGATAATGATAAGTCCTTTCATGATTGGTCTGATGGACATGGTCGCTCTAGGAACCGACAAAGGTTTTTCGAACAAGGTGCTTCTAATGCTTCTAAGTATAAGGAAGAGAGGCTGTCTTACCCTAGGCCACAAGGAATTAGTAAGTGATTCACTGTGGCCTACTTGTTCTAGGTGTGGAAAGAGAAATGAGGGTAGGTGTTTGGCCGGCAAAGAAGGCTTCTTTAGTTGTGGTGAGAGTAGCCACAAGATCAGAGATTGCCCAAAATCAAAGACGATAAGGAGAGAGGGTAAGCAAGTTGCTCCTAGTGGTTTGGATGAGAATGCTCAAAAGAAGAATAGGTTTTATGCTCTTCAAGCTAGAGATGAACAAGAGTGACCTCCTAATATTACTACCGGTATGTGTTTCATGCTTGATTAGATTCCGAAATTGCTTGTCTTTTGTTACTTGATATGATAGACTTTGATGTTGTCTCTAGTATAAATGAGTTTTATTATGGCTATGTGTTGTTGATTGTAGAACCCTACTAGGCCATTTTGAGCTTTGGGTATGTTGGTGAAGACTTGATGAGTATGGTGTGTAGATAATACCTAGAGGAGTATGGCTAGTAGACTCTACCAAGGGTAGTGATATGATTAAGATGGTACTTAGAAAGCTGTTGAGCCTTCCTCCCAAGGGGGAGATAGTATGCCTAGATAGCAAGGTCCTTGTGTGTTTATATGTGGCCATGATTTTCATATGTGATGCATGTTCTTTAAAGCTTGTGTTTAATGAGTTACATGATTGATTTCCTCATGTTGTAATGCATTAGCATGAGTCACATATAGAATTCATGAGATGAATAGATGAACATGATTTAGCTCGGAGTTGAGACTTCCTCATTGGAAGTATGCTTTGAGTATAGATTGCATATAGGCTCTATGAAAGTGTGTCGAGCATGATTTAGCTTGGAGATGGTAGTTCCTCCTTGCATTGAGTATGTTTAGCTTGGAGTTGATGTTTTCCTCCTTGGTTGTGTGCAATTAGATGTGTCGCATTCATGATGGGCTGCTAGTCTAGAGTTATTTCCTTTAAGAGGTGTTCAGAATTGTCATTCAAGGACGAATGTTCCCAAGGGGGAGATATTGTAACACTTCATAGTCTAGTAAACCATCTAGGGCTAAGTTTGAGGGCTACAAGTCAAGGCCAAGAGGGCATGAGCCAAGGCAAAGGGGCATGGGCCAAGGCTTCCCCATTCTTGCCATGGCACTGCCCATGACCACGAGACCCTTCATGGCTCGTGGTGGCCACTACAGATCGTGGGGCCACTCATTGTGGTGAAGCAGTGAACCCCTCAAGGCTACCCAAGAATGGCTCACCTTCACGAGCTATTTCACGGCCAGTGGTGAAGACCACAGCTCGTGGGAAGGCTTGTGAAGAGGCCTTAGTATTTTTGGAGGTCAAGACACATGGCCTAGCCACTGCCCAAGGACCACGGGCAGGACCATGGCTCGTGGTAGGGACCACGGCTCGTGGAGCCTGCCGTGGTGCCTGGCACATGGCTACCTAGTGAGGGGCTTTTTAGGAAATTCTTAATTAGGTGGTTATTAAGTGAGGTCATTTTGTATGGACTTAGTACACCTATATAAGCTATTTTAACCCTTTAAACACCCAATTCAAGTCATTATTTCCCTAAACCCAAATCAAATCCCCAAAAGCTCTACTCTCAAATATTTCTCTCTAAAAACTTGAAGAAGAAGATAAAGCTTGACGCTAGGTGAAGAACAAGACTCCATTGTTGCAAGCTTTTTAAGGCTTTGTATCGAAGGTATTCTATCTTATTCATCCATGTATTCTTCCATCAATGGATCCCCTAGTACTCCCCAATTGTGAAAATGAAATCCCCAATTAGATTAAGGGTTCCTTCCAATATTGTGGGTTATGTTGGTTATGGATCCAATTGAGTGGATTTTGATTTTTTATGATAGAATTAGTAGTGAATCAAGTTATTATGATGATATTACATGTTTTCCATGTTTAACCCTAGTTTAATTGATGGAATTGAGGATGTGGGTTTATGCCTTGTGAAGGAAAATTGAGGATTCATAGGTGATCTTGTCGAATTGACGTCATGTATAGTAAATGTTCAAGAATAGAAGTATGTAAACATGAATTTAATTAGAATAAAGTATATATGATGGATCATGACTAGTAAAGCTTGATATTGAACCTTTATGATGAATTATGGCTAGAATTGCTTAAGGATGAAACTTGTGACTAGAATGTCTTGTGAACCAGATATGTATGATTAGAGTAAAAGGTAAATATTTGAGAGTAAGGATTGTAGTCATGAATATTGATCACTAGGGAATTGAGAGTAAAGCTAATATGGTGAATGATGTACGTTAGGACTTTTCGAGTAAGCCTAATATGATGAGATAGCTTGTATGGAATTGGTAGACTAATAGATAGGGTGGTTGTGCAAGGTCTTTACCCACATGCCCTACTTTATAAACATATAAATGCGTGAATGTAGAATGTGAAAGGTCTTCTCACATAGAATGATTCTAGGTTAAAAGGTTTGCTCACCTAAAATGAATCAGACATGCTATACTAGAATAACTTAAAGTTGTGATATAAGATCCCTTTATGTATAGCTTGACTTGGTAAGACAAGACCATTTCATGGTAGCTTAGGATTGAGAAATCATACTCTCCTAAGGGTAGCTTGAACTAGCAATATAGAATGCCTTCATGGTAGCTTGAGTTAGTATATCTCATGGTAGCCTAGGATTGAGGAATCATACTCTCCTAAGGGTAGCTTGAACTAGCATTATAGAGTGCCTTCATGGTAGCCTGGCTTGGTTAGGCCAAGATCATTTCATAGTAGCTTAGGATTGAGAAATCATACTCTCCTAAGGGTAGCTTGTATTAGCCTCATAGAATGCTTGCATAGTAGCTAGGATGGAGCACATGTACCCTTCCTTGGATAGGTTAGACTTGCATGATAGTATACTCTCCATGGTAGCTTGACTTGGCATAATTTAGTCATGTTAGCTAGATGATTAGCTTGGTATAGCCTAGTAGGGTGCTATTCCTTAGTAGCTTTAAATTTATAACGTGTGATCATTCATGTGTGATGTCTTTCCTTGTACTAAGAAGAGAAGTACCTTAAATGAGTAGAGATAAATAGTAAAGAGAAACAAGTCCCCAACTAATGAGTTAGTATGAAAGCCTAAAGTGGTACTTAGTATGTGTAGGATTATGGGTTCTTATTCATGCATTGCACAAGTATGAATTGGAGCTAATTATGAAGTGTTCTCTTATATGAGGTATGTTTAGCTTGGATTGTTGCTATAGTTGCCTTCAATAATATGTTTGACTAAAGGTGATAGTTCCCTTGTCTATATGAAGTAAGCTAAGGATGGGATCAAAGGATGGTAAGAATGAGTATGATGACCTAAAAGTAATACTTAGTGTAAATGAGATTATGGGGTCTTATTCATGCATTGCACATGTATGCTTTGAGGTTTCTTATGAAATGGTTCTCTTATGATATGAATGTATAAGTAGTGACCATGTTATGAATATGTGGTATCTCCTATTCTATTAGATTATGCGTTATGTTGACTTATGCTCATGTTATGACTATGTTGGAGATTATGCTTATGACAATGTTATTATCTCTTATGCCTATGATTTATGTGTTATATTGGCTAACACTTTTGTATGCTCTTATGATGTCATGCTAGATAGAATATTTAGTACATTTTGTACCACCGCATACTCTTGCCTACATTCTCATCAAACGTAGGGTTTGACGACTTTGAGTTCCATTCTTGAGGATAGGTTTCTAGAAGTGGAAAGGAGTTGAGGACTTGGTGAGTCCTCATAGCATCGAGAATGTGATCACCTTTCCCATTATGTCTTTCTTTTATGTTTTAGACACTTGTATGGGCTGTGTCCCAACGTTTTATTCAAAGTTGAGTTTAGATGGTTCGAGACAAAGTTTTGTAGACTTCCGCTTGCTTTTATAAATACTTCGATTGTATGGAAAAAGTTTTAAAATTTCCGCATCATTTCTATTTTCTTTATGTTATGATATGCTAAGTGGCTTGTGTTAGGCCCTGTCGAGGTCTAGTACGTGATGTTACATCTAGGGTATGGGTCGTGATAGTGTAAGGGTTCAGTTGATAAAGGGTTAAATACAAAGGTCCATAATACAAACGGGTACAAGTATAAGGATCCATTAGACCATTTTGCCAATTCATTATTCAAATTCAAGATCTAGTTAGGAGTAGAGTTCGAGGGAGTTCTTTTGAGTCATTTGAGAAGTCTATTACGACATTTAAACCTTGTTTTAAGACTTTAGTATTTGAATATGAGGTTGAATAGAGTTGAATTTCGGTTTTTGTTTTTAAATTAATATATGGGAACTAAGTATTCCTAAGAGTAAATGCTTTTATATTAAAAATAAGAGGAAACATCGATTTCCAAATGAGTTCATGAGGAGTTTGAGTAAAATCTCTTTTAAGAGAACCTTTTGAGTAATAATATCAAAGTTTGAGGATGAGGAAATGTTTTTAAACATATGAGCTGTGTTATATTATTATGAGTAATATTGAGCACCGATATGAGGACGAGTTCAAAAAACTCAATGTCCTCATAAATCATGCAGCCAACGTGGGTAGAAAGGGTCATACTTTTTAGATGATTCCTTATTTCTTTTTAAGCATAGCTTAGTGGATCCATTTAGTTGAGGATGTCTTATACTTGGGCAAGGTATATGATAGTTCTGGCAGCGTAGGCGATACTCTATATCATCACATAGCTCATAGTGATAGTTTTCGGTTAGTGTAATATCCCGCCTTAGAAAGAGCTAAATTTAGATAGAACTAATTGGGAAAGAGCCAAATATGAATTTTTTTCAACTTAGGCTTAAATTATGAGTTGTGGATCAACTTCAAACGACCATAACTTTCAGTACAAGATGAGTTAGATGGCCCATAAGATATAGTTTAAAAGGCCTTGCAATCCTCTTTCCAACGCCACCAATTATACTAGATTTCGTGTTTGGATGAGGTGATATGCTTGTTTGAAGTTAGACTGTCCAATTAAGGAAAATTACCCAAAAATGTGTTGCTCTTTATTATGTGTGGCTAAAACCCCCATTCTTGGAGGTGTGATTATGTGATTGAATGTTCCAATTAGATTATGGGTGTTAGTATTTGCTAATTTTATTGTTTATTTGAAGTGAGTTCAATTAGTAGTTGAGTTTTAATTGATGAAATGTAGTTGAAAATACAGTTATAATTTAGCATTCAAAGCTTTCCTAAGAAAGAGGCTTTATAATTAAAACTATTAATTCATGATTGCAGTGATTGGGTTATTGTGGACCTAGCTTGAGAAAGTGGATCTGAATTCAATCCTACTAATCTAGCTTGGAAAAGTAGATTAATTGAGGTGTTGGGTTGTTTATAGATGTTATGCTTGTCGAGGTTCAAGAGAACTCGCTTTATTTGCGATAGTTGATTGAGAAATGTCTATTGAACTTAAAGCCTAGCCTACCCACTAAGATTCAACGACTTTTAGTAAATAATAATCACCCATATAGCAAAATTGGTGTTCAATCGATCACAAGCCCAAGGATCCCTCTCTAGTTGATTACTCCCGATTGTTCATAGTAGTTAATTGTTTACTCTAATCCCCCTTATTGACATTTATTATCAAATCCTGCCATTTACTTTAATGGTTTCAAAAATATCTACTTCTACAAATGATTAGAACACTCCTTTCACTTTGTAATCGATTTATGTATTTTATCATTCCCTGTGGGGTCGACCCCAACTCTTAGTTGGGTTTATACTTGATTGCAACCGCTTACACTTAGAATCGGATGAAGTGTAGTTGAGCGTTATCAAAAATGGTGTCGCTACTGGGGAATGGTGTTTAGAATTCTTTTAGTTAAGTATATTTGTTAACTAATTTTGTTGTAGTTGAATCAACTTATTTTTGTTTTTCATTGGTTGCTCTTAAACAGGTGAAGAGATGAGTGTTAATGGTAGTAATGCTAGCCATCTCGGGGACAATAATGACATCGGTAACTTGCACGATGTCAATGAGGATTAGTTGGGAAGTGCGGGTGCTATTTGATTACCTCTGGTTGTGGGCAATGCAGTGTTTCATGTGACTAGCACTATGTTGCAGCTGTTGCAAATGAACGGTCTTTTGGAGGTCTAGCTACTGAGGAATCTAATGACCATATCTAGAACTTTGTGGATGTGTGTGGGACATTCTTCTTCAAGAACGTCACTCAGAAGTCTGTATGACTTCGTTTGATTCCCTTTTCCCTAATGGGGGAACCAACGAAGTGGTTGGCTAATTTACCAAGGGATTCAATCACTTCTTGGGAGGAGCTAACTGATGCGCTTTATGTAAGGCTTTCCCTCCCTCGATGATGGTGACATTGAGAGATAATATTCAGAACTTTAAGTGAGTGGATGGTGAACCAATTCATGAGACATGGTTGAGGTTTCAGAAATTGTTGCTCTAATGTCCAACTCACGGACTCCCGAACAATGTGTTGCTACAATATTTCTACCGGAGTCTAGATTCAGTCAACAAGGGTGTGGCTGACTAGCTTGTTCGAGGAGGAATCACGTAACAACCATTTGAAATAGCATCTACTCTTCTTGATGAAATAATAAAGATCAACCGTGCTTGCAACACTAGAGATGTGTCTCTTTTGAACTTCAGGATGACAAAGGAACAGATAGAAAAGGACTAAGAGTGGGATGAAAACATGGCCAAGATGATTACCCAAATGGATCTATTGTGAAAACACGTCATGGGAAATGGTTCCAAGGCTGTGAATGCAGTCGGAGTTAGTGGAGTGAACCTTGATGAAACAACTTTGAAGCTATGTACAATGAAGAAGTGCATTTCTTGGCAAATCAAGCAGGTTATTTCCGTCTAAACTATCTAAGGCCGGGAGGGAACCAAGGTTGGAATAGGGATCGAGATGATGGTTGGAGAGACCGAGATAGGGAATGGCGTTACTGTGGTACAAATTGGAGAGAGAGAGGGACTGTGACAAAGAACGATATGTACCTTCAATGAGTGTCAAAACCCAAAAGAGCAAAGGGCTGATCCTGAAAATTTCCGCACTAAAGATATGCTTACACACATTCTCAACAAAGTGGAAGTATCGGACAAGGTGCTAAAGGAAATGAAACATGACGTCTCATCCCTTAAACAAATTTTTACCTCACATTCAGTATCGATTAAACATCTCGAAACACAAATGGGTTAAATATCGACTCATCTAAATCCTAGACCAAAATGGGGTTTATCGTGCCACGACATTAAATAAGGCACTTCTTGACAGGCAAGCCATGTTTTTAGTTTTTAATGTTGTTGTTTGAATAACGGGTGTTAGATGTGCAGGCTGAAAATTTGAAATTTTGGGAAAAGAGGCAATAAGGCGAGCTCAAGTACCGTTTGGTGACTCGCCAAACAGGTCGGTGATCCTGATCTGGACCGTCATTTCGACCAACCAAATGGCTGGATTTCTGTAAATTTAAGCGGTCAAAAGCATCATTAATCGCCAAATGGTCGGTGACATAAGTTGATATCGCCGATTGGGGCTCGAATTGAAGGGTCAAAAGGGGTCTCAACTGTTTTAAATTCAAAATTCCCTTTACTTTTATATTTTCTGACTTTTGCACTCCTACATTTCATATTTAAATCATATTTTGCTAGTTATATTTGTGTGGGGATCAATTGCTTGAGGGATTTTTGTGCCTTTGCTTCCGTATTTGCTTGCCTAACACTTATTTCCATCTACTTTTGAGGTTGGTGTCCCGAACTCGGCTTAAATTTTTGTAGTTTGTGATGCATACTTATATTTTTTTTTTTATCTATTGCATGATGTTAAGTAGTTGGTTAAATTTTTACTAAGGGCTTCAATCGTATATTTTTTGATTTAATGCTTAGCCAATAATTGTTGAATTTCATGTCTAAATTGATTGAAATTGTGGGTGTGTATTGTTTGTATGTAGGGTCTGGTGAGGGTCAAGTCTGAGTAACCTAAATAGTACCGATTGGCTGAATTTGCTCAATGATAGAGCGGGTGACGTCATTCTTAAGGGCAAAAGACATTGATTGGTCAATTTTAGATAAATTGGGGGGAAGTGTGAGTACCCCGGGGTCATTATTGATATGGGTCTGAGCTTAATTGGATAGAATAGTGCTTAATTTTCATTATCATGGTTTGTGGGCTGAAAATTGAAGGTCGGGGTAAATATCTGGCATGATAAACCAGTCCACGAGCTTAGTCAAGCTCACCGGATGGCTCGGCGGTTCACCAAGTGACCCCTCAATCGCCTTTTTGTTCTTCATTTTTTATGATTTGATTCTATAACATTTGATGATATGCCTGAGCTCGCCGAATGTCTTTTTCATCACCTTTTGTCAACCCCAATTTTAGGAAAATATTATGTAATTTTTGGCGAGCTACTTTTAGTTCGGCGAATCGCCGAAAGGCCCTAGACCTCACCGAATTTTATTGACTTCTGTGAAATTTTATTCTGAAATATTCAACGAGCCCGACATAGCTCACCAAATGAGTTCGGCGACTCACTGAACTAGTTGGTGAGTTTTTTTGCAATTTTTTTACTGTGATTTTTGTTGACCTATTTCTAACGTATTGGTTCGTTCTGTGTTATTTTACATATATGGCCAGACCCATGGGTCCTAGTAGAAATTAAGAACCCTTGAAGAGAGCACATGGTATAGTTATCTATGAAGGTGCTGCTCCTCGATGAGCTACACAAGCTAACCCTCATCCGACATGGGGAAAGAGTACATAAAAGAAAAAGGCCCTGCGAAAAAACGTCCGATTGAGGATAGCTCCGACAGTATAGGTATCTATGACACCCACCTCACCACTTTAGAATGTGATGTTGAGGGTAACTCGAGGTCTAGATCGCCGACGTCTGTATCCGAGCCGAAAGATGATCAAACTTTGTAGAGGAGGAGCACTGAGCTGGGCTTTAAAGTTCAGCATGATCCAGCCAAAATATCGGTGACTCCTACTTCTCCTTCACCTCCAACACATATGGTTGAGCAGGTACCTCAAGTTCCCCCAGTACAAGCACCCCCTCCTCGATCGTTGGACAGACTCAAGGCTGCAGGGATGATGAATATCTTGGAAAAGAAGAAGTTGTCTATAGATGGAGTGGTGTACAGGTACCCAGAAGTGTGGAACACTATCAAGTTCCACAAGTTTGATATTTTTACACTTCCCCGAGGCTCATACATACCTTCTTGGGTCCGAGAGTTTTACGCTGAATAAGGGAAGTTGGTGCCGAAGGGGAAGAAGAAGGCCAGCTCATTCGCACCGGTTGATCATGTGGTGATGCGTGGTAGAAAGGTGAAATGCAGCAACACCAACATTAATGATGTGATGGGGTGTACTATGAATGTCATCCACGTATTGATGGACCAGATACAAAAGAAAAGTCTGGATGACTTAAAGGGATGGTTGGCTCCTCTAATTTCTAACATCACACCGCCATGGATCAAGCCTGGAGTTCAAATATAGAAGAAGTATTTGAATGTATTTGTCCGGTATCGGTTTGGATTAATTAGCAGCACCTTGATGCCTTCTCACAATGAGTCCATATTCCGCATCCTAAGGAAGCATTATTAGGATTCATCATTGACTGGGATAGGCTGAGTCTCTGGTTGATAATCGAGTAGGAAATGGCCATGAGGGCCAAGAAGAGTAAGACTTTACTTCCTTTCCTGGTGTTGACCACAGAGTTATGCCGGCATGCTCGGGTACCTTCTATAGAGAAGATGGATGTGGAAGTGACTCCCTCTTACTCTAATGACATCTAGAGGATTGAAGACGAGTACACTAGAGACGAGCCTGAGAGGAGGAGAGTTGCGCTGATGGAAACTTCCTGGGTTGTTGATGTGGAGATGGCGGGGTGAGGTATCTCCATATCTGCCTCTTGTGGACTGTTTTTGTGAATGATTGGTTTTTGATAGCTTATTTTGTATGCTTTCTTTCTGTGACTATCGGTTTTTGGTTTTAATGTGAATGTTGGTTTTTGATCCAAATAAAAAATGTCACCTCTTGATGTTTATGAATATTGTTGTTCTCTTCCGTATTTGAGTATCGGTTGTGATCAATACCGATGACTTGAATAGTGTTCTTGATTGAACGATATGTTTGTGCAATTCCAATGAGGAAAATTTGATTGCATAAGTCATGTGTGAACTGTTAACATCATTGTGACTGGCCCATGGTTGAAATGAACCTTGTGATGATCGTTGCATTAGAACTAAATTTGTAGAATCTTGATTAATGATTGAGTTGAATGTCATGTGTGGTTAGATGTCTTGAAATATGTTCTTGGTAATAACCAGAACTTGCCCTGTTGGTCCAATCGATTAATGTAGGTGAATGCTAGAGATGATCTTAGGCACATTTTGTGGTGAGTTAACCAAATTGCTAGTATGCCTCTTTGTGACCACCTTGTGAGAGTGTGAACCTAGCTTGGCACCATTTGAGCCTAACCTTTTCTTTGGATGAAACATGAACACATTTGACCTCTTTGTCCCATCACCTAAAACCTTCATGAAGAATTGGTCCACTTGAATAGCAAACTTAAGCCAAAAGCCTAAGTTGGGGGTGTGGTGAAAAGTGAGGAAACTTAAGAAGTTTGTGAAAAAAAAATTTGCCCTTGATGGAATGTGTTGAAAAGATGGAACCCCTCCATATAAAAAAGGAGAAAATAAAAAAAAATTGAAAAATAAAAAGATATTCCAATAAAGCTTATGCAATGGATAAAAGAAATGGGGTGTCTAGTGAATCATGCTTAAAAGAACATAGGGTGGATTCTGAAAATCAAAAAGAGTGAAAGAAAAGGAGAAAAAGTGAAATGCAGGCCATGCTTCATAATGGTAGAAGTCACTAAGCCAAAATGATCATACATTTACCCTCAACCCCGTTACAAGCGTTGAAAGACCTTTGCGATCTTGATTAATCTTAATGTCATGTTGATTAGAAAATACGGGTAAGCCTATGGATAGAATCATGCATGTGTTTATCTTTGAGAGTGTGAGAGTTGCTTTTGATTCCTTAATTATAAAATTTTGATGAACTTTGTGCGAGCATGGAATCATTCTTGATGTGAGAGCATTCGAATACTTTTGTTGAGCTTAAATTTGCATTTGAAGCAATCATTTTGAGCTTGATTTCTATTTGATGATGGCGAGTCACAGTTGGAAACTTGTAGTGCACAATTGAACATTGCATGAGTGGATTGAACCTCGTGTGCATTCATGTTGAATCTTGAGTAGCACTATTTGTAGACATCTCTGTTGAACTGATTGATCTTGTGTTTTACTTGAAGACAAGCAAAAGTTTAAGTTGGGGATATTGACGAGTCGGGGATTTCAACTCATTTAGGGTTTATTATTCAGAGTTTTAGTGTCCTCAATGCCTATTTTATGCTCTGAACTTATGTTAAAATACTAATTTGCAGTAATGAAGACAAAAGATCAAGGCAAGGACATTACCGGGCAAAAAGGATCGAAAAAGCTGAAGAAAAACAAGGTTGATGCTCGCCAAAAGTCACAGCTGGCCAGCCCATGGACAAAGCCAACTCGGTCATAAAGAAATTTAAGTTTTGGCGATGCACCGAATGGACCGGCGATGTAAATTTTGGCTGCCTAAAGTCACATAATGGAAGTGTGGAAAAGCCAAGTGAAGAAGGCGATAGCAAGGAGCATTCGGCGCATCGCCGACCACTGACTTATTTTGCCAAATTTCTCTAAAGCTAAAAATCAAGAAACATATAAGTGAAATTTTAAAAAGAATAAAAAGGAGTTCTGATGTTTTTGAGAGTTCCCACATTGTCCGGATTTGGGTTTTTGATCCCTAATATTGTTCTTTGAGTTTTGAAGTAGAGATTTAGGGATTAATTGATTTTGAACTCAATTTGAGCATTTTGAAGTCTTGTGGATCGTTACCCAAGCTGATGGAAAAGATAGTTGGTAACTATGTCTTGCTCTTTATTATGTGTTGCTAAAACCCTCATTCTTTGGAGTGTGATTATGTGATTGAATGTTCCAATTAGCTTTTGGGTGTTAGTATTCACTAATTTTATTGTTGATTTGAAGTGGGTTCAATTAGTAGTTGAGTTTTAATGGATGAATTGTAGTGGCAAATACAGTTCTAGTTTAGCATTCAAAGCTTGCTTGAGAAAGAGGTTTTAGAATTAAAGTTATTAATTGATGATTGTAGTGATTGGGTTATTGTGGACCTAGCTTGAGAAAGTGGGTCAGAATTCAATCCTATTAATCTAGCTTGAAAAAGTAGATTAATTGAGGTATTGGGTTGTTTATATGTGTTATGCTTGTCGAGGTTCGAGAGAACTCACTTGATTCGCGATGGGTGATTGAGAAATGTATATTGAACTTAAAGCCTAGCCTATCCACTAAGATTCAATGACTTTTAGTAAATAATAATCACTCATATAAAGAAATTGGTGTTCAATCGATCACATCCCTAAGGATCCCTCTCTACTTGATTACTCTCATTTGTTTGTAGTTCATAATTGTTCACTCTAATCCCCCCAATTGACATTAATTGTTAAACCCCTGCCATTTACTTCAATTGTTTCGAAAATGTTTACTTCTACAAATGATTAGAACACTCCTTTCACTCCGTAATCGAATTCCATACTTTATCACTCCCTGCGGGATCTACCCCAACTCTTAGTTGGGTTTATACTTGATTGCGACCGCTTACACTTAGAAATGGATGAAGTGTAGTTTAGCGTTATCAGATCCTTTTACTAGTCGTCGAAAATTCTACGGTTCGTAGACCCTTCGATACAATCAAAGTTTAATTCCAAAATTTCACCGAACCCGAATCACTTCTACGGATCCCTTTTACGGCTCGTAGAACACTCTACAATTCATCGTGTTAATTCGTAGATTAATCATCAGAGACTTGACATTTTCCATAACTTAACTCAAGTCTTACGAATTCCTTTGGACTTCCTACGGTTTATAGGGTGGACTCGTAAACCACTGCACCATTCCAAAAATGCAACTTTTTCCTTTCCGAATGCAACTTTCAATTTTCGAGGTGTTACAATACCTCCCCCTTGAGAACATTCATAGTCCACTGGGACTCAAGCTAGAATGAATAGAATATTGAGAGAGATCTAACAACCCAACATGAATATAATTTACATCAAAATGTGTGTAAATAAGGAGTAATTGAGTCCAACCTAAAACATGTCTGTTAAAAAAAGTTTCATGAACATGCATGTATATGGAAACATGGGAATTACTAGCACACGTGAATCAGAAAGGATGAAAAATGAGGTACTTAATATGTGAAGCTACAATTGGAGTGGACGGAAAGAGATGAGGATACCGGGATATCATATCGGTTTCAGCCTCCTAAGTAGCACCCTTAATCAATTGATTCATCCAAAGAACTTTCACGGATGCAACTTCTTTATTTCTTATTTTCCGGACTTAGTGATCCAAAATTTCAAGTGAAACTTCTTCATTAGAAAGACTACCCTTAACTCCCAAACTTTCCAATGACACAATAGTTGTAGGATCATCAACACACTTGTTCAACAAAGAGACATGGAAACCAGGATGCACCGATTCCAAGTCAAGAAGGCAAATCCAACTCATAAGCTACCTTAAAAATACACCTCAAAATCTTATATAAGCCCACATATCAGGGACAAGCTTCCCTTTTGTTCAAAACGTTATAGACACTTCATGAGGTGATATTTTCAAGTAAACCCAATCATCAACACCAAATTTTATTTCTCTTCTTCTAACATCGACATAAGACTTTTGTCAACTTTGAGCCAGTTTCAATCTTTTTGGAATAAGTTGAACCTTTTCCATTACCTCATGCACTAACTCGGGCCCTATTAAAGCAACCACACTAACTTCAAACCAACCAAAGGGAGACCTACATCTCCTACTATAGAGAGCCTCAAATGGATCCATACCAATACTCAAATGGTAACTATTAATATAAGAAAACTCAATCAAAGGCAAATGATCATCCCAATAACCTTAAAATCAATCACACAAGCTCAGAATATATATTTCAACGTGTGGATAATATGCTTGGCTTTCCCATCAGTTTGAGGATAAAATAACATACTAAGCTTGACTCAGGTACCAAGGCCTTTATGGAAAAAAACTCTAAAATTGAGAAGTAAATTGGGTGCCTCGGTCGGATATAATAGATTAGGGCACTCCGTGCTACCTCACAATTTTAGATACAACTTTGCATATTCTTCCGTCGAGTAAGAAGTCTTTATGGGAATGAAATAAGTAAACTTCGTTATCTGATCCATAATGATCCAAATCGATCGTGCTACTACCAAGTGCGGGGTAAATCGGTAATGAAATCCATATTCAAGTCTTCCCACTTCCAAGTAGGAATGATAATGTCTTGAGACAATCCTTCTGGTTTCTGATGCTCAGCCTTAACTTGTTGCCAATTTGGACTCTTAGCCACTAATTCCACAATATTTTTCTTCATCACATTCCACCAATAGACTTCACTTGGTGGCTCCCGAATGAATAGAACACCGAGAATTATGGGCTTCCATCAAAATCTAATTTCTCAACTCTTCAACATTCAGAACATATAATCAAACTTGGTAATGAAAAACACCATCTCCCTCTAAGGAGAAAGCCTAAATGGTTTTTTCGGAACCTAATTCTCTAAATCAACTACAACTCGATCAAGATCTTGCTTAGCCTTTACATCTGACATAAAAGATGATTTGGTCCCATTCTAACCAATGATACCACATCATAAGTATTAACCAAGCGAGCACCTAGCCGAGCTAGTCTATGAACTACGCGAACTAACTCTTTCTTCAAACCCTCAACATAGGCCACACTATTCATCAAAAATCAACGAAGGACATTAGACACCACAGTAGCCTTTCTGTGGTAATAAATGACACTCATTTCATAGTTTTTCAAAAGTTGGAGTCATCTCCATTGGAGAAGATTTAGAAACTTTTTCTTGAACACGTATTGCAAACTTTTGTGGTTGATAAACATGTCCACATGGACACTTTATAAGTAATGTCTCCAAATCTTGAAGGCAAAATAACCGCCGCTAACTCCAAGTCATGGGTAGAGTAATTCTTTTCATAAACTTTAAGTTACTTTGAGGCATAAACAATGATTTTCCCATTTTGCATAATAACACACCCAAGTCTAATTCTTGAAGCATCACAATACACAACAAACCCGCCAGAACCTTCTGGTAATGTCAAAATCGGAGTAATGGTAAGTCTATCCTTCAACTCTTAGAAACTTTTCTCACAGCTTCTGACCACATGAACTTAACTTTATTTTTGAGTCAACGTAGTCAAAAGTGAAGCAATTAAAGAGAATCCTTCCACAAACCTTCTATAGTACCCGACCAAACCCAAGAAACTCTAAATATCTTAAGTGGACAAAGGCGTAGGATAATTCTTAACTGCCTCAGTCATCTTAGGAAAAACCTCAGTACCCTTAACTAAAGAAAATGTTGCTAAAGAAAGAAACAAACCTCAACAAAAACTCACATTTTCTAAACTTTGCAAACAATTGAAGATCCTTTAAGACTTGAAAAAAGATCCTTAAATGATCGGTATCCTCATTCTCTCTCCGAAAATAAATAAATAAAATTTCTATGAACACAATTACAAACATAACAAGGTATTGTTTAAATACCCTATTCATCAAATCCATAAAAGCGGACGGAGCATTTTTCAACCCAAATGACATCACCAAACACTTGTAATGACCGTACCGAATTTGAAAATTTGTCTTAGGAATTTCAAATTCCCTCACCCTCAGTTGATGATACATGGACCGAAGTACTGGGGAGCATCGTGATCACGAAGGTCTTTCCACGATCATAGTAGTCAACTTTAATACTGTGTTACTCATCGCGATTGTTTATTTTTTTTCGGATCGCGAGACCAATTGAGAACTGGGATGAATTGTTTCTTAAAATTGGGGTTCAACCCCATTTCACCATTTTTGAGTTTTGATAGCTTTGGGAAGGCGATTTGGATCAGATTTTTGAGGGAAATCTTTTGGGTAATGTTTCTTAACTCTAATACATCGATTACCCATTATTAATGTTAAATTTATAAGTTTAAATCAAGATTTTGGGTTGATAATTTGGGGTTTCTTAATGAACTTAAGCTTTGGAGTAAAAAAGAGTTTATAAACTGATTTGAAGCACATTTTCGAAATAATTATTCCTAATGAGTTGTTAAAGCTTTGAGTATTAATTTCAAGTACTTTTTTTCGGATTCCAACCTCCATATGGATGTTGGGTTTTGAGTTGTTTGACCCTTTTCTCTATATAATTTATGTGGGAAGTGTTATTTCTAATGGGTAGTGAGTACTTGATTATTTTAGATTGTATGGCTTCAGAAGTGATTTGGAAGGGGAAGACTCAGCTTTTAGAGTGATTTCTCTTTGGCTTAAGGCAAGTGGCTTCCTAAACTTCGCATTCTAGTTGAATTTGTATGCCTCCTTGTTTCTTGCGTGTGTAGGGAGTAATAAGAATGAAGTGAAGGGTTAAATTGTCCACTTATTACATATAAATGAATAAAAAGGGGTTGAAAGGAAAAGGGCTATGTGTTGAGATGATGATGTAAATTTCCTTTTTGTAACCCTTGTTACTTAATTGATGAAATGCTTGAAAACATGAGTGCGGACTTGAATCGTGTATAATTTTGTGTCTCTTCTATGTGGTGTGATATTGCTTGTGTGTCTTGATTGTGAACTGCATGATGAGACATGTGATGACTGATGATGCAAAGATCTTTTCCAACAAGTATTATGATGTTGAGGTCTTTGCCGGCAATTGATAAAAAGTGTCACGCCCCGAGCCTACACCCTGGACATGGCCGGCACTAGAGAACCTTTGTTGGCTCTAAGCGAAGACTTGGCCTGACTAAACTCTCAGCGGAAGACTTACTCAACGATAAATGAGCTTAAAACAAAACTTTACTAAATGTCTTTAAAAGAAATTAATAATAATGTATTAGAACATTCTCTGGCCAAAAGAAGGCAACACAAGTCTTAAACATTAACAATTGAAAAGACAAGACTCCTTAACTACTACTGTCTATCTATGAAGCCTCTAAATGACAAAGATAGAAGTCGGGACAAGACCCACGACTTCCTATCAAAACTGAAAAGTAAATGGAATCCTCCGGATGCAAGGAAGCTCACCAAAGCTAACTCAAACTGCAAGTGGTATCAATGAAGCACCTATTGACGACCCTGATTACCTGTATCTGCATCATGAAAGATGCAGGACTAATGGCATCAGTACATGGAATGAACGAGCCTGCAAGGGGAACTCTAAAGTACAGACATAAGCTTGAACTTAATAATAAAGGAAGAACTTACTCACCTCATCTCAACTCGACTCGACTCAACTCAACTCAACTCAAGGATACTTAAAGATACTCTGAAATACTCAACTCAGTTCAATATAAAAGCAACAATAAAGATGCATTATAAAGAAAGCTTTTAAAACAGTAGATAATAACTCAATGTATTTAAAAATATAATAATAAACTCTTTTACTCTTATTTGGGAGATTCTTTAACTGTCACACCCCGAGCCTACACCCTGGGTGCTAGAGGCACTCGAGAACCATTGTTGGCCTCAAGCGAACCCTTGTCCTGGCACACTACTCAGTGGAAGACTTACTGAATAATAAAAGAACTTTAAAAATAAAATCTACTCAACTGTCTCAAAATGATAAACTCTGGAATGTTTAAAGACACATTCAACTGGCCCCAAGGGCAACTCAAGTCTAGAACATCACTAAATAAAATGAAAAAGACTCATGAACCACTGTCTATCTATCTATGAAGCCTCTGCTAACTAGATAGACGTCGGGACAAGACCCACACCATCTCAGTAACAAAATTGAAATGATAAAACATAAATGAGGGATCCATTGACAGCAATGAGGCTCACAAACAATTCTGGAACTGCCACTGGATCAACAAAGCGCTAGTTGATGATCCTAGTTACCTGTATCGGCATCA
Organism: Solanum acaule; assembly: GCA_036250505.1. NCBI lineage: Eukaryota > Viridiplantae > Streptophyta > Magnoliopsida > Solanales > Solanaceae > Solanum > Solanum acaule. The sequence goes on along the minus strand of JAJOOR010011554.1, from coordinate 6,662 downwards.
TGAAAGATGTAGGCCAAATGTCGTCAGTACATTGAATGTACGAGCATGCAAGGAGAAATCTAAACATGACATAAGCTTGAACTGAAACTGAAGAAACAACTTACCTCTTCTCAACTCAACTCAACCTCAACTCAATCTCAATTCATTTCAATATAAAAGCAATAACAATAATGTAATATAAAGAAAAGCTTTTAAATCACTAGATCACAACTCAATGTATTGGAAAATGCCATATAACTCAGTTTGTATGTAAAAAAATACAAAATAAACTGTGTTTGGGAGATTCACTAACCGACAACCATCACTATGAGCTATGTGATGATAGGACATCTCGCCCATGCTGTTAGAACTGTCCTATACATTTTTGGGGTATAGAACTCCTCAACTAAGTGGATCCACTAAGCTATGTTTAAAAGTAATAAAAAATCATCTAAAAAGCATGACCCTTTCTACCCATGTTGGCTACATGGTTTATGGGGGTTGTAAGTTGTTTGAACTCTCCCCCATATCGGTGCTCAATACTACTTCGAAAATATAAATTAGCTCATATGTTTTTTTTTATAAAAAAAACATTTCCTCATCCTCTAGTTTGAGATTATTTTCTCTTAAAAGAGATAGAACTCAAAACTCCTCATGAACTCCTTTTGGAAATCGGTGTTTCCTCTTTTCTTACATGTAAAAACATTTACTCTTGGGAATACTTTGGTCCCATAAATTCATTTTTAAGAAAATGAAACTCAACTTTACTCTTCCTCAACTCAAGTACTCAAGTCTTAAAACAAGTTTAAAAGATTGTAAATGACTTCTCAAAATGACTCGAAAGAACTCTCACTACTTAACTTTTAACACTATCTTGAATTTGAAATGTGAATTCAAGAATTATACTTTGGATTGTAGGACCTCCAAATGATTTAGGAGGGTTGAGATAGTTGATCATAAGATCGAGTGAAGATCTAATTTAAAGAACACTGGCGCGATGCAGATATGGAATTAAATATTTGGTCGCGAAATAATTTTTGTGTCAGATGACTCTGTATCCTCTCCGCGACGTGGAGAGAGAGGTAAATATCTTGGGAATGAAACTCTAAGCGCCTCCGCGATGCGGACCTGGGTCCAATTATTTGCCCGATCTTTACCTCTCCTCCCAAACTCGATTCAACTCGTACCCACTGCAAATCTAAGGCAAAAATTCATGAATTCACATAGACCAACACACTTTCAGTGAAACCCACACAAAGAACTAGTCAATCAACTCATCTATTGTGCAAAACCCTCACCTCAAGGATTTCCAAGTCCTTAATTTATCAATTTAACTCAAGAACTTCTCAAGAACTCAATAATCAACTTTAAGAATGAATTTATGGGCAAGAGTTTACATAATTGGTGTGAGGGCGAACCAACCCAATACTATGAAAGCTTACATACCTCAATTTGGTGAAACAAATCCTCGATTTTGCAAGAACCTTGATAAACGCCTTGAACCTTCCCTCTTTTCTCCTCTTTTGTCTTCTTGAACTCTCTTCTAAAACCCTCGGCGTAATTAGAATTTGTAAACCTGATCCAAATCAGATCAAGTAATAGTTACCAAATTGAGTTCAAAATCAATTAAACCCTAAATTTCTACTCAAAAACTCAAAAGAACAATGTTAGGGATAAAAAACCTAGAACTGGACAATGTGGGAACTCTCAAAAACATCGGAACTCCTTTTTCTTATTTTTAAAATTTAATTTATACGTTTCCAGATTTTCATCTTTGGAGCCACTCGGCAAAATAAGTCGGGCTTCATCGACCAGGTCGGCGATGTGGTGAATGCTCCTTTCTATCGCTTTCTTGGATTGGTTTTTCCACTCTTCCATTCTCTGACTTTAGGCGATCAAAACTTTTATCGCCGATCCATTCGGCGCGTCGCCAAAACTCCAATCTCCTCGTCGAGTTGGATTTTTCCATGGGCTGGCCTGCTATTACTTTTGGCAAGCTAAAAAGCCACTCAACGACTCACTGAGTGGCTTTGGCAAGCCTATGCCTTGCTTTATGTCAGCTTTATTCAGTTTTTTTCTCCTTTTTGCCCAGTAATATCCTTGCCTTGCTCTTTTGTCTTCATTGCTGCAAATTAGTATTTTAACATCAGTTTAGATCATTAAATAGGCATGGAGGATACTAAAACTATGAATATTAAGCCATAAATGAGTCGAAATCTCTGACTCATCAGGATCTCATAGGATTTTCCCAGTAATTTAGGTCCCAGAAAATAACTCTACGGTTGACAAGGACGGCCCGTAGAAAGTCCTACAGACCATAGGTCAGAACCATATGAGTCACTTGACAATTTTTAAGTAATGGTGTTTTCATCTTTCCTACTCAATTAACCCCTATACTATGTCTTTTTGACCTTATAACTTCCCCTATAAGAATATTTACTCTTAAGACTAAGCTGAAGTCCTCTCATTCACTCAATTCTCCCAAATCCCTCAAGTCCTCTTCTCCAAATTTCTCTCAAGAGCTCTCAAGGTGAAGGTTAGGATTTTAAGAGCTTCAAGGGTTTATTCTCCATTGATTTTGGGCTTTGAATACTAAGGTATGTGGGATTTCACCAATGGATTTCTTTCATCTATTGGTCCCAAAAGGATCTCAATCCCCTAAATTGATTTTATTCAATTCTATTAAGGTTTCATGCGAATTTTCATGGGTCCTCTTTATTAGATTAATTATTAGTATTCAATCTTATTATGAATTATTTTACTCAATTACATGATTTTCAATCGATTTCATATGGCCCCATGTCTATGCCTAATTTATGAACTTTAGCTATAAACAATGCTTATGAACTTATGGCTTACGATCATGAATTTGTCATAGGATTTATGCATATTTTATGAAAAGAATGATTCATGGCTAAAGGATGTTTTCAAGATAAAGTATCAATGATTTGTGAAAGGTTTTATTATATTTGAATGGAATTATTATTTAGATGCTTAAAAAGTAAGTGTCTACTATGAAATTTTTTATGAAATCATGAATTTGAAAGGAGCTACTCTAATTATGAACTTATGATTGATTGATAGTCTGTATTTTGATATGATTGTGATTGTATCTTTTCCATTGGGATTTACTTTGCACCGAGAGAACTTTGAGATGGAGGCTCTCCCATTTGTAGATGCCTGGTCTCTAGAAGCAATCTCCTTGTCTCAAACTACATGCCCCCGTAGGATTGTCTTAAATGATCTAAGCTAGTGGATTCACTTTAGCTAGAATAAATGATACAAATTCTTACCTTGGCAAGTAGATTCCTATGTCATTTTCGGTATGTATTTTCTCTCTCCTTATCATGCTACTTTTGATTGAAAATGTTAAGATGGTGACCTTAGTGATGCCTGGTGTTCTATGGGCTGAGTTGATGTCTGCTAGTGGTCCTTACCTGAGTAAGGCTATTTCTTCCCCCCATACTCAGAGATTGGTTGATAAAGGGTGTTTATCTTACCTCTCTTTTATCCGCGACACTAGTGTTGAGCTACCTCTCATGGAGTCCATTCCCATGCTTCAGCAGTATACAAATGTATTCCCTACTGATCTTTTGTATGTTCCTCCTGATAGAAAAATAAATCTTGCTATTGATTTGGCATCGTACACTAAGATCATCTCTATTCCTACTTATCACATAGCCTAATAGAGTTGAAGGAGTAGTTGAAGGTCTACTGAGTAAGGGGGTTAATTGCCATAGCATGTCACTTTGGGGGTGCACCGGTCTTATTTGTGAAATGGAATGATGGGTCTTTGAGGATCTGTGATTATAGACAGCTGAATAAGGTCACAATTAAGAACAAGTATCCTCTTCCGTGTATTGATGATTTGTTTGATCATCTTCAGGGGTAGTTTTGCTTTCCAAGATAGGCTTGAGGTCAGGTTACATAAATTGAGGATTAGGGCATCAGATGTCCCTAAGACAACTTTTAAGACCAGGTATGGCCTTATGATTTCTTGGTGATGTTCTTTGGGTTGACTAATGTCTCTTCAATGTTCGTGGAGTTGATGAACGAGTGTTTCACCCGTACTTAGATTCCTTTGTGATTGTATTCATCAATGACTTCTTAGTGTATTCCAAGACTCAAGAGGATCATGTTCACCGCTTGATGATAGTGCTTCACATGTTGAAGGAGGAGAAGTTGTATACAAAATTCTCCAAGTTAGAGTTTTGACTTGACTTAGTGGCATTCTTGGGACACGTGTGTCCAAGGAGGGTATTAGAACGGATCCGGCCAAGATTGAGGCAGCTACAGGTTGGACAAGACCTACTTCTCCAACTGAGATTCATAGTTTTTAGGGTTGGCAGGCTGGTACAGGCGGTTTGTGCAAGGTTTATCTACTATTGCGGCCCCATTAACTGGATTAACTCAGAAGAGTGTGGGTTTCTAATGTGAGGTAAGCTTCCAAAGCTCAAGACTTTATGGACCTCGTATATTATTTTAACTTTACCCAAGGAGAGTGAGGGCTTTAATGTGTATTTTGATTCTTCAACTTATGCTTTGAGATAGTTGAAGACTCATGAGAAAGAACTATCCTACCCATGATATGGAGTAGGCGACAAAGGTGTTTGTGCTTAAGTTGTGGCATCACTACTTGTATGGTGTGAAATGCAAGGTCTTCATCTATCATAGGAGCCTTCGATATATATTTAGTCAGAGGGATCTGAATTTGAGGCACTGTAGGTGGCTTGAGTTTTTAAATGACTATGACATGACTACTTTTATTACCCATGGAAGGACAGTGTTGTAGAAGATGCATTAAGTAGGAAGACTTCTTGCATGGGGAGTCTTGCCGCGTTATGAGTGGATGAAAGACCGTCGACTAGGGATGTTAAGAGATTAGCAAACAATCTTATCTAATTGTAGATTTCAATGGATTGTGGTGTTATTGCCTTTGTTAAGCCCCGATCTTCTTTAACTGAGAAGATTAGAGAGAGATAGTTTGATGATGAAAATGTGTGTATTATTTGAGAGAAGGTGTTGAAGGTCGGAGTAAAGGAAGTGACACTTCATTCTGAGGGAGTGGTAAGGATTGGGGGCAGGATTTGTATGCCAAAGATGGGTGAGTTGGTTAGACTGATCTTAGGGGAGGCACATTGTTCGAGGTACTCTATTCACAGGGAGTGGCCAAGATGTACCACGATTTTAGTCAACATTATTGGTGGTGCTGTATGAAGAGGGACATTGTGGAGTTTGTGGCTAGGTGCTTGACTTGCCAACATGTCAAGTGTGAGCATCACCGGCCTGATTGTGTGTCTCAGAGGATGCTCATTCCTACTTGAAATCTGAGTGTATCACCATAAACTTGGTAGTGGGTTTGCCAACCACCGTGGGTGGTTATGATTTGATTTGAATAATGCAATATAATGCACATTAGCATTTAAAACAATGGCAAATTACTACTGAAAAGCTAAACACAACCCTGTAACTCAACTCCAAGTTGATTGTCTATTTTTATTTATAACAAAACTAATTCACATCAATATAATGTTAAACCATTCAACAAACTAAAAAAAACAATAAATTTAAGAATTTTAAGGCCAATATATATAGATGAAAAAAAAAGATTTCACTGCAAATTATGTAATGCATTGTACTGCCAAAACTCCTAGAGAATAACATTACTAAGGTCATCCATGTCCTTTGTATACTCCACTAGTAGTTGTGACTCTAGAAATCTTATCGTCCCAGCATAATAGAATACCAAAGATCTGCAACAGTTCAATAGTTACATTTGACAATTTATAAAAGTTGAAAGGAACACCAAGACATTAAATATGTATAGAAAAATGAAAATGAATTCTAAGGAAGTTGGAAAGCAACCAAAATATTGAATAGCCTGCAGTAATTGTAGAAAATTAATTCTACTATAGTTATTTGTCTGATTGATTATTGTATACACCATTATTATATGCAGTATTAGTACAAAAACTATAAAAATTCTATCAAATTATACTCAATTTCTATTTGATATTAAATTAATTATATATTTTATAGCATTTTAATTTAGTTTAGGGGTAAAATGGTAATTCAACTTTGCGCTTTAGAGCTTTCCATTTTCAGTATAATATATTAGTTCTCGATCATGTGTGCTGCACATATATCTCATGCTAAATAGTATAACTATTTTAAAAGTTCAAGGATTTGAACTAATTTTTTTAGTCAAAATATAAATACAAAATTTTATACAAAATCTAATTAAAGAAGTCTAATAGAGATAAAATACACAAAAAAAATATTCAAAAATATTTAGTTCAATAATAATAATTATAAAAAAACTAAGGTGAAAGACTAAAAATTCGAGCTCACTAAGACCCTATATTCATAGCTAACAAAGGATAGTATAAACATATATTTGTTGTGCCCTCTCAGAAAAGTCACAACTCTTCAAAAAAGTCACAATCCTTCGAAAAAGTCATAACCCTTCGGTAAAAGGCACATCTCTTCAGTGTTAAAAGGTTACTATTTTTAATATAATCTAGTATAAAATATAGTAATTTTTACTTCTTCTAATTGTTGTACTTCCTTTTTTGCTTGTTGTTTTATTTTTTCAATTTCTGTTTTTCTATCTATTTCTTCATTTTCTTTTGTTATTCTTATCATAGCAATTAAACTATCTTCTAGTTTTACTGTTTCTTTTT
>JAJOOR010011553.1:0-28967 GCA_036250505.1 Solanum acaule | reverse complement strand
ATCCAGCCACTTGATGATCTCTTTTTTAACTACCTCTTGCATAGGTGGATTTAATCTTCTCTGGTGCTCGATACTGGGCTTATGATCTGGCATGAGTTAGATTTTGTGAGAGCAAATACCGGGAGGAATCCCAATAATATCCGCAATAGTCCACCCAATAGCTCGCTTGAACCTCTTTAACACAGTCACCAAGCACTCTACTTGTCTCACATTCAAATCTGCTGCAATGATGACCGACAAAGTATTATCTCTGCCCAAGTATACATACCTCAAATGCGGTGGTAGAGCCTTAAGCTGCAATTTCGGTGCCTCCACAATGATGGTCATGCGGGTGGGGACTCGCGATTCTTCATGTCTAACTCATACTTCTTTGGTTTGGACCGATATTCACACCTATTGAGTGCAGCTACCAACTCATCATACTCTTCAATACCATCACTATCGAAATTCATCATAACTGCTGCTAGTGCCTCAACACCTAGTCACTCTTCAATTTGCACTTTTGTCCCACTCTCCACTCTGTAAGTTATAGCAGATACTGTTTGGAACTCACCACTCTGCTTTATGGATCTACAAATATTGAAAGTTGTTTCTTCATTGTTCAGTCTGAACTTCATCTGTCCCTTTTCCATATCAACCAACGCACGCCCTGTGGCAAGAAATGGTCTCCCAAGGATGATGGGAACCTCAAAATCAACCTCATAGTCAAGAATCACAAAATCTGCCGAAAAAATGAAAGACTCCACTTTCACTAGCACATCATGGAGTACACCAATGGGCCTCTTCACAGTTCGATCGGCCATTAGTAACCACATTGCAGTGGGCTTTGGGTCCCCTAGACCCAACTTCTTGTAAATAGACAATGGCATGAGGTTGATACTAGCACCAAGATCACACAATGCCTTAGCAAAGTGTAACAACCCTATAGTACATGGGATCGTGAAAGCATCAGGGTCTTCCTTTTTCTGCACAAGAGATCTTGTAGCAATAGTGCTACAATGCTGCAATCTATCATCATCTTCAAAACTCACTGACCTTTTCTTTGTCACCATATCTTTCATAAACTTCGCATACCCAGGCATTTGCTCCAAAGCTTCTATCAAAGGAACATTGATAGAAAGCTGCTTCAACATAGTAATAAACCTGCGATATTTACCATCTTCAGTCTTCTTCACTAACCTCTGTGGAAAAGGTGATGGAGGTCTAAGTATGGGGACCACTTTCTGAGATATCTCTTTTTCTTTCTCTGTCACATTCTCAGACTCTTCTCTAACCTCTACCACATCATTTTCTTTTCTATTCTCAACATCCACCACAGACGGCATAGGTGGATCTATGGTTTGCTTACCCCCTCGAGTAGTAACTGCCATACAATGACCAACATTCTTTGGATTCTGGATGGTGTTGCTAGGAAGAGTGACAGGTTGACGAGGGTTAACTGTAGTAGACAACTGAGTCATCTGCTGCTCTAGATGCTTTATTGACACTGCATAGGCATCAACCTTTTGACCAATACCAGACAAGTCATTTCTCATCTCCTTCACATTCTCATCAGTTGCATCAAACCTTCTCATCATCTTATGCATCATATCTTCAATACGCGCCATATTGCCTCCAGCTTCTCTAGTACCAGATTCCCAATTTTTAGGGGGAACATAAGGTCCAACCCGATCATTTCATTTGCCATAGTTGTTCCGGTTGTAGATGTTGTCACGATTGATGTTTCCATCCCAGACATATTGACCCTCTCAGTTGTAATTTCCATAGTTCCGACCTTGGCGCCAATTTTCCGTGTTGGATCCTTGAGCGTTAGGTCGGAAACCCCCCGTCTGATCATTCACTGCATAAGCATCCTCTTCATAGTAACACTCTTCAACTGGTGGTGGCATTCTAGTCAAGTAATTCACAGCATTTACCTTCTCTGCACCTCCACTCACATGCTTCAATACCAACCCCAACTCGGTCCTCATCTGAGCCATCTTCTCACAAATCTCCTCTGCAGACTGATTGTTCATAGCATGAATGGCAAATGTATTTCTCCCAGTATCCGACCTCCTAGTGCTCCATGCTTTATTGTTGCTAGAGATCTTCTCCAATTTTTCTGCAATCTGCGCATATGTGCACTCACCATATGATCCTCCAGCAATAGTATCAAGCACTACTTTATTGTTGTCATCCTGACCTCGATAGAAATATTCCTTCAGCGACTCATCATCAATACGGTGATTCGAAACACCTCTTACAAATGCAGTGAACCTGTCCCAAGAGCTACTCACAAACTCTCCAGGCAATGCTACAAAATTATTGACCCTATCTTTGTGATTGAGCTTCTTGGATACTGGATAATATCTTGCTAAGAACACATCTGTCAGTTGGTCCCATGTATATATTGAGTTATAAGGAAGCTCAGTAAACCATACAGCAACATCGCCTGTCAGTGATAGAGGGAACACTCGCAACCCGATGACATCCATATCTAGGTCCGTTCGACCTACACAGCTTTTGCAAACCACCCTTAGCTTGGCTACGTGAGCATGTGGATCCTCTAATGGTGACCCCAAGAACAAGCCCCTTGCTGTAAGCATCTACATCAAACTACTGGTCACTACAAATGTGTGCCCCGGAGGCAAAGGGGGTAGGACAATAGGTATATCTGAGTCAGCAATATTGATGTTGCCCATATAGTTGTCATGTAGTCGTGGGCCTGGTGGATCCTGCATCCTCAATGCATTACCTAAATGATTCTCAGCTGGAACATGGTCGTCCCCACCAACTACCCTCGGAGGTTGCAACTTCATCACCTAGATTGCCTCCGATAGGATTAACTTGAACTCCTTGATTGTTCATTCTTCACAAAGTTCGGTTCAACTCTGGATCGTACGGAGTAAGTGATTCGCCTGGCTCCGTGTACTTGGCATACACTAGAGTCAGAACCTAAGAGAGACAAAAACAAAAAGAGAAAAAGTAAAATTAGGAAATATTTGACTAACGTTCTATAATGTAGTTAAAATAAATCTAAAAGCCAAATTTCCCCGGCAGCGGTGCCAAAATTTGATACGCGCAAATTACACCTCTCTAAAGAAGCATAAGCGATCGTTATCAAGTAAAGAACCCAACTTGTAGGTTGGGGTCGATCCCACGAGGAAAATGGTTTAGAATTTACTTTAACCAACAATTATATTCAATTAGTCAAATTACTTCCAGAAACAACTAAATAAAAATGGGGGTTTTGTGAAACAAATTGTAAGAATTCAATAAATAATCAGTAATCAAAAGTCAGTTTTGGTTGTTATCAAGATGTGAGAAATAACTAGGGTATACGTGTTCCCCACAAGCTCATAACGCAGTAATCCTAGTAATAGCAATCCTTTCCTAGTGCACTACATGCAAACTGATAAGTTAGGTATCTCTAAATCCTTGGTTCGGCATCTAAAGAATTTCACCCCGCACCTTGGTCCGGCTACGTGTGTATAATTTACTAACCCTTACCTTTACCTCATATTAGACATTATAATCGATGTTTGACTTAGTTATTACTTCGCACCAATCAACACTAGCCTATTAGATAGTATCACACTAAATCTATATTGATAATTCTTTTCTTGTTGATTACCTCCTTGGTCCGGCAAGTAGCAACAAGGCGAGTTCTAACATTTGCAATCGCTAAAAAGACTTCTAAATGAAAGAATTATCAATGCATGCACCAGACTATTCAAGAATTGCTTATTTACTATTCATACTTTGTTAATCGCTCATGGTTCCCACAACCCTAGTTGTGGAGTTTAGTTACCCATAATCATATGAACACAATTCATTGTTTTAGATTAAAGAATTATGAACTTACGTAAGAAGAATAATAAACCCAAAAATTCAACTTGAATTGCAATTCAAAAATCTTCAAAACGATCTTAGGAAATTAAGAATTGCTAAAGTTGCAAGTTAATTTCCCAAGTCAAGAACTAGAATAGAACAATAATGTCTAACCCCCAAAAACGAGGTTTACATGCCCTATTTATAGAAAATAATACCTAAATTAAAAGGGAAACAAAATAAGGAAAGTTTTTCACAGGCACGCGTCTTCATTCCACGAGACTGACTCACGGACCGTTAGTGAATCTACGGTCCGTTATTCGCTTCCGTCAGCCAAGACTTGGAAAATATTTCAGCTTTCAAAAATTAGCTTCTCTGAAACAAACGACGGAACTGCGGTATGGACCGTAGATCGATCTACGGTCCGTCAGTCCCTCTCCGTAGCTCCATACTTAGACTCTTCAAAAATCAGGTACTGGAACCCTCGCAGTATCAATCTATGGATCAACAGTACGGTCCGTAGATAAATCTACGGACCGTCAATCGTCACCGTGGTTCCACACTTGGTCAGATTTCCCTAATTTGCTTTCCATGCCTTGGCTGCTGATCTACGACCACCATCTACGAAGCGTCAATGGACCTACAGTCCGTAGATCACCTCCGTAGATGCCCTTTTGCATTTCTTTCAACTGTCTCTTTAATTCCGCACCTAAACATCTTTCCTGCAAAATATGATAAAAACACATAAAAACCAATACAAAAAGGCCCTAGACACACACAACTTGTAAGTGAAATGTATTAGAAATACCGTAAACTCATGGTATATCAGTAGCATAATGGGACAAGGTATGTAACTTAGCCTCATAAGTAGACACAATCATGTTTTCCTTCTCAAAAGCCATAAACTCATCTTTCTTCCGATCTCTCAAAGTAGGAGGTACATAATTCTCCAAGAATAAAGAATGAAATTTTGTCCTAGTCAGTGGAGGCAAGACTGATGATCGATATTCCACAAAATCTCTCCACCATTTCTTTGCTTCACCTTGAAGCTAGAAGATAAAAAACTCAACCCCATGCAGTTGCACATCACCCTACTTATGTAGACTCTCTTAACAGTCTAAGATAAGTTCAAAGGTATTCTCACTCTCAAAACCATGGAACACTAGAGGCTTAAGCTTCAAAAACTTTGTCAACATCTCATGTTCAGTGCCAATCATCATAGGACCAAGTAATGGATGGAGGCCCGCGTCAACGCCCAAGTCTACATACATCTTTGACACTGCAGAAGAAACAGGACAAGTGACTAGAATATGAGTAGTCTACAAAGTGGGATTGTCTCCAGTACCTGCCAACCCACTCAGAAAATCTAACACTTGTTGAATCACTCTAGCGTCCATAAAGGGAAGAATTGCAACCTCAACATGTGCTCTCACCTCTGTTTCAGCATCATCCTCAATCTCCATCTCAACCACTTCTTCCACATAATCTAGGGGTGGGGTGGGGTGGGGTCGTCTCCCATGGTACATTCTCTACCTGAGCTCCACCTCTGTCGGGTGTTGCTTTTCATCTGCCTCTACCCTTGTCCCTGTACCTGCCCCTACCTTTGCCTCTACCCTTGTCCCTGTACCTGCCCCTACCTTTGCCTCTACCTCTCCCATGTCCTCTCACTGCGGGCGTAGCTTTTGAATCTGTCGTTGTAACTACTGCCCTTGCACCATTTTGCCTAATATCAACCATCTGCATATAGAAGAGTTGAAGAAGTTAGATACTAATTTTGATTGGGGAAGATACCAATTGGAATCAAGTTATTGCACGAACGAAGAAAAAAGAGAGATTTTTTCCTGAAGTCTTGTAGCCTTTTGAATAAAAGTACAGAAGTTTATGTACCTTTCTGCAGGACTCTACTAGACTAATTTTGGTACGAAGAGATCAACAAACCTAGAACTCTGATATCAATTTTTTCACAACTCAAATCGTTGTGAATGACACCGATACTAAACCACCTAGTGGGAGAACTAACTACCAACCCAAAATTAAACCCAACACATCATTTCTACAACCAAATCATAATATAAAACTAAGAAAAACTATTTAGAAACCACTAAAGAATTGAGTCCTCATTAACTTAACCAATAATCGAAACATTACTGGAATAAAAACCCTTAATAACTGAAAGTCATGATACCAAAATTCTAATTAGTCAATAATGGGGTTGCAACCCCGTAACTAGAAAGCATAAATCCAATAGTCTAAAGTGTTTGTGTTTGAAAAGATGGAGAAGAAAAGATAGAAGAACCCATGGCAACTTGAAAGAGTAGTGCACCTTTCAAATTGAAGTCATGCCTTCTTCAATTGAGGTCTCGTATCAGCCGCTTGAATATATCTTGTGATCAACAAGAAAAGAACAAGTGTAGTACCAGTGTACAACCACAGTGTACTGGCAGGATCACACAACTAGTCCCAAACTATGAATGTAAACAGACAACTACAACATAGTAAACACACGTCAACACATATAACCACAATCACGAATACATAGACTCCCTGTTACAATATCTTAAAATTAACCAATACATGGATACATATCTCACATGATCACAATTACAAATGCCCAACCCTTTCATTGAACCACAATACACATACATGGTCCTCTTAAGGAACCCACACATAAACTGTTAGTGTACCAGTGCTGTCACGACCCGAGTCTACACCCTGGACGTGGCCGGCACTCAAGAACCATTGATGGTCCCCAAGTGAACCATCATCCTGGCTGACTGCAAGCGAAAGACTAACTCAAGCATACAAAAGCTTAAAACTGAACAAAATTCAAATACTCAACTTTCAAATAATCTAAACAATACTCAATAGATAACTCAGAGTTTGAAAAAAAACAACTCAAAGAATATACATACGGAAAACTACTCAACTTTGTCTATCTATGAAGCCTCTATTATGACAGAAGGATATCGGGTCAAGACCCACGACATCTCAAAACTACTAACGGTAAGATAAAGGTAAAGTCCTCTGGAATATAAGAAGTCTCACCAAATCTGACTAGAACATCCCATGACCTCAACGAAACGCATGTTGATGTTCCTGAATACCTGTATTTGCATTATGAAATGATGCAGGCCAAATGGCTCAATACATGGAATGTATGAGCATGTAAGGAGAATTCTAAAGCATAAACATAATCTTGAATTAGTGGAAAATAAACATACTTACCTCTTCTCAAATCATTCAACTCAAAGAAACAAAGTTCAACTCAACTCAGAGAAAATAGGGCTCAACTCAATGATAAGATATTCAACTCAATGAAATAAGGCTCAACTCAATAATAAGATACTCAACTCTGTATAGTTAACTCTGGATACTCAACTCAATATAAAGCAACAATAAAAGATGCAATATATGGAAAGCTTTTAAAACAGTAGATAGCAACTCAATATATTGAAGAATACAATAATAACTCAGTTTGTATATAAAAATACAATATAACTCTGTGTATATAAGAATACAAAATATTTTTGTGGGAGTTTCTCTAACCGACAACCATCATTATGAGCAATGTGATGATACAACGTCTTACCCACGCTGCCAGAACTGTCATATACCTTGCTGAGGTATAGAACCCCTCAACTAAGTGGATCTACTAGTCTATGCTAAAAAGCATTAAGGAATCATCTAAAAAGTATGACCCTTTCTACCCATGTTGGCAATATGGTTTATGGAGGTTGTGAGTTGTCTGAACTCTCCCCCATATCGGTGCTCAATACTAATCTCAAACTATAACTAGCTCATATATTTAAAAACATAACTCTTTCTATGGTTTGTGATTATTACTCAAAATCTTTTTCTAAAAAGAGATGGTACTCGACTTGCTCAAAACTCTTTTGGAAATCTCAGTTTTCTCCTCTTTTAAATGTGAAAACATTTACTCTTGGGAATACTTAGTTCCCATAAATCATTTTAAAGAAAATGAACTCAACTCTACCCTTTCTCAACTCAAGTACTCAAGTCTTAAAACAAGTTTAGAATTTTTTTTAAAAGACTTCTCAAAATAAAGTTCATGCCGAATTATGGATGTGAACGACTCAATTCAAGGTTTTCAATAACCATACATAGAACTCAATACTCGAGACTCAACAACTCAGTACTCAAGAACTTCAATGGTAATACTCATTTCAAGAATGCTCAACTCAGAGGGTTCATGTGGAATTATGGGCATGAACTACTCAACTCAAGGACTCAAAGATACTTCTCATCTCCAGACTGCTCGACTTATAGGGTTCATGCGGAATTATGGGCATGACCAACTCAACTCAAGGACTTCATGGGTAAAATGTAATAGTCCCATGATTAGGATATAATCTCAAAGGGTTAGGAACTCGATACTCAAGACTTAGAACTTGAAGATACTACTCCTCTCAAAGATGCTCAGTTTACGAAGTTTATGCGGAATTTATGGGCATGAACGACTCGACTCGAGGGTCTACATAACAATATGGAACTCATGCATACGACTCTTCTCATTCTCATACTTATTTCCTCAAAACTTAGCTCAAATCGATAGTTGATCTCAAAGGATTCACAATTGAGCTTTACTCTTAACTCTTTCTTGAATTTGAATTATGAATTCAAGAGTTATGATTGATGATATGAAGGATATCATGATAGTGTAGACTCATGAATACATTCTCCTCGCTCTTATGCTCATTTGAGTTTTGAAACAAGTTATTAGAATTTGTAGAAGACTCCTCAAAAGACTCAAAGGGACTTTCTCAAAAGACTCGAAAGAACTCTCAAGACTTGGATCTTAACTCTACCTTGAATTTGAATTATGAATTCAAGGTTATGATTTATGGTAGGAAGGATATTGTGATGATTAAATGAGTATTAGATAGTTAATAATGAGAAACGGTTGAAAAACACTATTTGGGGAGCATGTCCGCGATGCGGAGATGAATTATAATGTTTGGTCGCGAAATAATTTTTGAAACAATGGAGTCCGCGTTCTCTCCGCGACGCGAGAGGGAAATTTCACTTTTGAGGAACAAGTCCGCGTCAGGTCAGCAAAGCGGACCTGGTCCTTATTTTCTGCCTGATCTTTTCTTACTCATTTTTCGACCCTAATTTGCCTAGAATCGAATGGTTTCTTTTCCAATCACTTAGATTCGAATACTCAACTTATGTACACGATAATCTACTCAAAACCACCCTCAAATCACTAACTTTTATCTCAAGAACTCATCAAACACATCCTAATACAAGAACGGAACAATACTTTCAAGAACTCAAATTCTTCAACTTCAAGAACGAAATTTCGCTGAAAGTAACATGATTGACGTGTGGGCGAACAAACCCAACACTATGGAAGCTTACATACCTCAAAGAACTAGGTTCTTGGCAAAATCTTGAATTTCTTGAATGAACGCTTGAAACTTTGAACTTTTTCTCCTCTTGAATCTTCTCTCTAAAACCCTAAATGTTTTTGGGGATGAATGAAACTGATTCTAATCATTTTAGACCCTTAATTGGGTGAAATTCTCATTTAGAATAAGTGGGGGTAAGGAAAAGGCTTAAATACCCCTCCTATTTTCGGGTTACTTTCCTTAAATGGACAACCTGACTTCAAAAGGACATATCTCCCTCATATGAACTCGAAAATTAGTAAACTCGGTGGTGTTGGAAACAGGACTCAGAGATCTTTCATTTGATATCTTGTGGGTCTCCTAACTCATCATGTACTGAAAGTTATGGTCATTTGAAGTTGTCCCAAAACTTAAAAGAACTAAGGAATGACTTGAATGAATTCTCTTTAGTTCTTTTTGGAACTCAAGGTGCTACATCTAGTGACCTTAACACTTAAGAAAAATTTAAATTCCTTGGTAAAAACTTACTAACTACGAAGGATGGTTCAAGTCTTAGCTCAAAAAAATTATGGGGTGTTACAAGTGCAGTACACAAACCAACTAGAGTTAGTAATCACACCAAGCGTAGTATTCGAGCCAACCATTTGTATTCCTGTACCGGCATGATACTTGATCCAACCAACAATCACAAACAATCATGCACAATCACATTTACAATGAACAACAACACTTGAAACCACAAGTAATAATAATAGGTACATTGCATGAGATTATCAACATGATGACATTTCATATTCTTCTCTATGTTTTCTCCAACATGCATTGCACAACAATAATGTAGGCAGTAGACATGCATACATGCATAAATTAGAAAACATTCAACCATCACCTACCTCAAATCAAGCCTCTTGGAAACTCTAAAGAACCCAAGGTTTCCCCTTATTCAATACCTTCACTTTTTCTTAGTCTAAAATAATAAACACATGGAACAACAATAAAAAATGGCCCAACAATACCCATATTATAACCAAATCCTAACTCCATGCCAATTCATGATCTATCTATCAAACCTGGGGCTTTTCCACCATTAAATCAAGTCAAAACGTTCCCCAAGAGTAATACACTAGATTTTAAGGCTTACGAATTAATTTACAAAATGGGGGAGTAATAGACTTACCTTTACCAACAAATTTGGTGGAAAATCAAGTAGGAACTGCCTAATTCTCCCCTCTCAGTCCTATGATCAATGATGAGAAAATATGAGGTTTTGAGACTTTTTCTACATAAGATCTCAACTTACCCCGCTATAGCGACTGTCAGCCCGTTGTACCATCAACGCATGCCCTCTATAGCGCTCACCGCCCACTCTAGCGGATTCCACAACTTCAGAGACACGAAAATTCCTGAACTATCCCCTTAACACCCTAAACTATGCCCTTCATGTCGAGACCGATTGCATATGTTCTACTCACCCAAATTTGATTTCGTAAAGTCCTACAGGCTCTTTAATGTCTTGGCTGCTAGAAAATATAAACAAAGCCTAGACATTTCACCCCAGGGGTGGATCTATTAAGGCCCGTGTGGGTGCCACGCCACGCATAAGCTTCGATGGAAACTCTATTTATATATAAGTATTTATATACAACATATGTATAAATTATAAACGTGCCACCCAGAGAACAAAAGTATTCTTTGGCACAGTGGTAGACCATCTACTTAACAGGTCTTAGTTAGCGGGATCGAACCCAGCTAGCAACTATTTTTGTTTTAAAAAATTTCAACTGCAGGGTGCCCTTTTTTGTTTTAATTTTTCATTTTAACTGCCGACAACGTTTCTTTTTTAAACTACAAGGCACATTCTCTTTTGTTTTTTGATTTTTTTTTTACTTGTTAACTTATTACTCCCTCTGTCTTTAATTACTTGTCCACTTTTCCTTTTATAGTTGTCTCTAATTACTTGTCCATTTTGACAAATCAAGAAAGGACAATTTTTTTTACCTATTAGACCCTCAATTAAATGACTAATTACTTTGAAAAATGTAGAACTTTTCATCCACTTCATAATTAATAGGGGTAAAATGGTAAACTCACTATGTCATTAATTGTTTTCTTAATATGTGTGTCAATTTAAAAGTGAACAAGTAATTAGGGACAGAGGGAGTATTAAGTAGTAATCAATAATTATTTTTTAACTAATTTAATTTAACTCTTTGACTTTTTTTTTATTCGATTAAACATAAAAAAAAAATTATCTTCACCATTGAAACCCTGGCTCTTCCTTTAAACTTTTGAACAACAAAAATCTGTCATTAATTAAAGCTTCAGCCTTCCATCCGTCGCCCTATCCCGCTCTCCCATCCAGCCACAAGACGAATGATTCTATTTGAATCTAAAATTGATTTAATCGATTCTATTGGGCATTAGAAACGAATCCAAAATTTGAAGATTTCGATGCACCAATATATACTATCTTAATTTAGGTAGTCAACGAAACTTCTACTACAATTAATGAATAATGTAGTATTTGTTGGTAACTAATGGCTCAAATATGATTTCTAAGTTAAACTTAAAATAAAAATAATGAAATAAGACTCTAGCTAGATTTGAACTGTATTCTCAAGAGTGGTTCATTTGGCTTGTACCAACTAAACAAGGGCACCCCTACACTTCTTATGGGTGCATTGTTGATTATATTCTACTTTATGTCAGTTTCACACGATAGATATACATATATACACATGATTTTTTTTGAAGTTAACGGATGCATGTGCACTCCTATCAATTCATGTGGGTCCGCCTCTACTTGGCACCCAGTGACTCTAAATTCTAGATCCGCCTCTGTTTCACCCCACGCATTCCTAGATGACCCTAGACCTCACATAGCCCAAATTCCGTCTAAGAATTGCCTAGCCTAAAATTTTCAGGTCACTACCCAGAAAGTTGTATGACCCGATTTCTTTTCGCATTGGCCTACTCATTACGACCAGGACGAGTTGTTTCAAGAGAAAAAATACATACTCAACAAACAGTACCACTAGGTATTGAAAAATTAATATGGGCGAATATAATAGAACATATGCATATTTTGGAAGATGGGAAAATACCAGCAGAGACAAAATATAAGGGTCATTATGTCAATGAGAAGTTCCCTAGAATTGACGCTGACATATGAAGTGATATTAAGAAGGGATATGAACCAATCAAGGCATGGAACAATCTGAAGAATGTTTTGATATATATATATATAGTATAGAAGGAAACAAAAAAGTTGAAATATGTTTCTATATTTCGTATGTTTCAATCATGAGAACAATGCTCTTTATATAAGGCAAAATAAGTGTACGAAGTTGATCATCTTGTGCTCGTTGGAGTCTTATTTAAATACAAGATCCAAAGGTTCGGGTAAGTCCGGGATCAATATATATTAATTTAATTGTTTCAATTTATGTAACACAGATAAAGTTAGTAGAGTCAATTAAATTTTTAAATATTTTTTGTTAATTATTTTTATAATATTTTTGACACACTTTTCAAATAATATATGTGGCACATGTGATATTTTGAGAGTTACTTATTTTTTTAATATGTAGTTTTAAGTATTTTACGTTGTTAATTATTGTGATTTATGTGTTACATGTGAAATTTTGAGAGTTAATCAAATTTTTAATATATATTATTAAATATTTTAAGTACGTAATTTTTAAATAATATATGTTATTTCCTTGTCCCAATTTAAGTGGCACATGTGAAATTTTGAGTGTTAAACAACTTTTTAAAATGTTTTTAAATACATTAAGTTGTGATTAATAGTAATCTTAATGTAATTTTTAAATAATATATGTTACTCTCTTTGTTCCAATTTATGTGGCACATGTGACATTTAGAGAGTTAATCACATTTTAATATGTTTTTCAAATATTTTAAGTTATTAATTATTGTGATTTATAATACTCTTAATGTAATAAACGAGATTCCTCTGAGAATCGGGTACAAGAACGTATTGTCGCCGCAATTAACGGAAGAGTCCCCGAGGACGAATAAATTGAAAAGGCCCTTTCTCACCTGCAGCAAATAAATAATTTATGTTACTCCCTCAGTCCCAACTATGTAGTATGGGTGAAATTTTGAGAGTAACCAAATTTTTAATATTTTAAGTTGATTTTTAGTACTATTTTTGTAAATCAACCCATGACCAATATGAGTTCGAAGCTTCCGCCGTAACTGCTGAAACTTCTTCATAATGGCTCCCTAACATGCCTCATTTCAGAGGAAACCTCAAAGTGGCTCTATGTAAATACATAACATATAAAAAGAAAAATATTAAAATAAAAAATAAATTAAAACGGATAAAATACTGAATATAAATAGTAGAAGTTAAGGAGAAGGACAAATCAGTCAATTGACTGGCTGACTTAAGCTCCTCGACATTCACTCTTATAATATAGAGTAATACAATATATTAGAAGTGTGAATGTTGAGGAGCTTAAGTTAGTCGTTCAATTGACCGGTTTATCCTTCTCCTCAACTCCGCTATTTATATTTCCTTTTAATTTATTTTTATTTTAATATTTTCTTTTTATATGTTATGTATTTACAAAATAGTACTAATAATCAACTTAAAATATTATAAATTTGGTTAACTCTAAAAAATTTACCCGTACTACATTAAAAACTTAAAATATTTGAAAATATATTAAAATATGATGAACTCTCAAAATTGCATATGTGCTACATAAATTTGGATAAAGGGAGTAACATATATTATTTAAAAATTATATTAAGAGTACTGTAAATCACAACTTAAAGTTTTAAAAACACTCTATATTATAAGAGTGAATATTGAGGAGCTTAGGATCAGTCGGTCAATTGACCGATTTGCCCTTCTCCTCAACTTCCTCTATTTATATTTCATATTTTATTTGTTTTAATTTATTTTTATTTTTATATTTTCTTTTTATATGTTATGTATTTACAAAATAGTACTAATAATCAACTTAAAATATTATAAATTTGGTTAACTCTAAAAAATTTACATGTACTGCATTACAACATAAAATATTTGAAAACATCTATCTATATCTATATCTATATCTTTATCACCTTAAAAGCATGAACTCCTAACTTGAATGTTAAATTACTATAATATTCATAATTTAGGTTGTGACTTTTTCGACGAGTTGTGACTTTTTCGATAAGTTGTGACTTTTTTCAAAGAGTTGTGATTTTTCGATGAGTTGTGACTTTTCCAAAGAGTTGTGACTTTTTCGATGAGTTGTGACTTTTCCAAAGAGTTGTGACTTTTTCGATGAGTTGTGACTTTCCGATAAGTTGTGACTTTTTTCAAAGGGTTGTGATTTTTTGATGAGTTGTGACTTTTTCAATAAGTTGTGACTTTTCCAAAGGGTTGTGACTTCTCAGAAAGGTCATGACTTTTCAGATAAGACACAAAAAACACTTTTCATACTACAATTTGTTGACTATAAATAGAGGGGCTTCCTCTCATTTTTCAACCACAATTTTTTTTAATCTTCTACTCTTCTTGTATTTTAAAAAAATTTGTGTGATTTATATTGTCATTGAGTGAGTTCAAAGTTTAGCGGAATATGAGGTATCACTATTCTAATGAAGTAAATCGTTATATCCTAAGAAGGTATATTCCATAACCACGAGTACTTGAGGAAAATAATTTTGATGATATAATAATTATTTTTTTACTTAATATATACATTAGTATGTAATATTCCAATATATGAAGTTAACATGATGTAGTCTAAATACATTTTTTTTACTAACAATCTCTCTTGTGATGTAGATATATGCTTCTGAATAACTATTTCCAAAATTATTAGACTTCTTAAGAGTTAGATAATTGTCATGATTTATTTTTTGATGTTCAAGACAAAAAAAACATTACAAAAGAATCTGCAATATTATTTTGGCAAAACTTATTATTCAAATCTTTGCTTAAATAAGCAATACTATTTACTATGCCATATATTTTCTAAATTGGTTATCACATGCAACACACGTGTTAAAAAACTAGTATTAAAATGTGATGAACTCTAGAAATTTCACATGTGCTATATAAATTAGGATAAATGGAGTAACATATATTATTTGAAAATTACATAAAGAGTATTATATATGACAACTTAAAGCATTTAAAAACGTATTAAAAATTTGATCAACTCTCAAAATTTTCACATGTGCTACATAAATGGGGACATGAGAAATAACATATATTATTTAAAAATTATGTTAATTAAGAGTACTATAAGTTGCAATATTAAAAAATTTAAAATATTTTTTAAAAATACAAAAAAAAAATGGTAGAGTTCAAAATTTCACATGTGACACGTAAGTTGGGACTGAAAATTACGTTAAAAGTGCTATAAATCACACCTTAAAATATTTTTAAAAAATTAAAAATTTGTTTAACTCTCGAAATTTTACATGTGCCACATAAATTGGGACATAGAACATAACATATATTATTTAAGAATTATGTTAATTAAGAGCACTATAAATCACAATAATTAACAACTTAAATTAATTAAAAGACATACTAAAATTTTGGTATATTATAAGAGTGAATGTTTGAGGAACTTAGAGTTAGTCAATCAATTGATCAACCCTTCTCCTCAAATTTCCTCTATTTCATATTTAGTATTTCTTTATTTATTTTTATTTTTAGTATATTACGTATTTTAAAATGAACAAAAATAGTACTATAAATTGCAATATTTAGTATTTCTTCATTTATTTTCTTTTTAGTATATTATGTATTTAATAATTATGAAAAAATAGTACTATAAATCACAATAATTAACAACTTAAATTTCTTTTAAAAAGTATTAAATTATGATTAACTTTCGAAATTTCACCTGTGCCACATAAATTGAGACAAATGGGGTAACATATATTATTAGAAACTTACGTTAACTAAGAATACCATAAACTACAATAATTAACAACTTAAAATATGTAAAAATATATATATATAAAAAATGATTAACTCTAAAATTTCACATGTGCCATGTAAATCACAATAATTAACAACCTAAAATATTTAAACAAATATATTAAAAATCGATTAACTTACAAAATATCACATGTGCCACAAATATTCTTAAAAGGTAACAAAAAAAAGATATTTAATAATTTAGTTGACTCTCTTAATTCTATCGTTGTAAATAAATTAATATATATATTGGGTCTGGGCTGGCCCGAAGTTGTGTATCCAGTAATAACTACTATATCTATATGCATAATATAAATACATTCATACTCAATCATAGAGTCCTAATAATATTATTGGTATGCAGAGTCTTGTTAGACAATCTCATATGAAAAATGCGATAGCTAAATTTGGAAGAGTTAAAAATTTAAAACTATAAACTAATTAAGTTTTCTGTTTTATGTTATATTACCTTTAATATTTTAATTTATGTGACATAATTCGATTCAGCATAAAAAAATATTTAAAAAATTTTATTTTTATAATTTGTGATTCTAAACATGTCATAATATCTATGTGGTTACAATGTCATAATATCTATGTGGTTACAAAGCTTTAGAAACATATATTATAACATTTGTATTTATGAATTTTTGATTAAAATTAAATAAATTTAAATGTAAAAATATATCTATTTTTTAATAATAAACTAATAAACAATAGTGGCACGTAAACTAAAACTAAGGGAGCATAGACATGGGATAGCTCTCCCATGAAGAGGATAGTAAAAACTGATGCAAATTTGCAATTTAAAAGAAACGTCTACAAAAATAAAAACTATTTATTTAGCTTATGCTCATGCTAGGTTTATATTTTTTTTAAAACTTTTTTCTTCTTTTTCTTTTACCAAAAACTGTCTAATAAAACTTTCAATTCATAAGTTATTGCAAATAGAAGAGCAGTACATCAAAAACCATGCCGATAAACAAATCAATATTAAATTTAATTTTTTTGTTGTCATTGAGATTAGGTTTACTAATAGTATTATAAAAAATATGAATAAATTAACTCACTAATATCTTTACCTATCTAATAACTTGGCTGCACACTTTTTTTTTCTTGCTGGCATCGAATGTCCAAGAACTCTTTGCTTGGACTTTATTTTAATGTTATTTTTTATGTTTGTAATCATTTAAAATTTATTGGATATAAATTCATAAAATGATTAAAATTATATTAATTAAAATAAATATTGTGGATTATTATAATTGAATTAATTTATTTAAATCCAATAAATATGAATATTATTAAGGGGTAATTTAGAGACGTACTTCGAGGTTTCACTCTATAACACTCACATTCCCTGTGGTTTACGATATTACGTCTACCTCCCTTATTTTAATTTTCTTGTAACCGTTCTTTAAATCTATTTAAAATCAATATAAATCAATGTCCGTCTCAGGATTTTTAGTATGATTTTTATTTACCATGAAAGTTCCTAGGCTCTGATACCAATTTACAGGATCACTGACCTGGCGGTAGTCCGTCCAGTCATAGATCAAGCAATTCAATATCCTTAGAGGTAGTCCAACTACATAAGAATCGAAATACACAAGAATTTTAACATAGTTTCTTAGACTGTATGGTTTAATTATTTTACTCAAGCAAAGGGCCTGTCAAGAAGCTAATACATACTTTTATTGAGCTCATGTGTCTGATAGTTCTAACCGGGTATGAAACGCCCTACTTATCAAACTCTTTTTCGGGCTAAAAACCACGGTTCATCAGACGGAGTCACTAAGACAAAGCCAATTAAAGTAATACTAGATCCGACTATACCTCAATCTCAAAACCGAGTCGAGAAGCCACACTAAAATTCCTGTATATTTAAATAAAGCTTAGATCCGTTCATGGTCTATATAAAAGAGAAGTTAGTTATCCGGCATAGATATGATTTTTTAGCCGGACATAGTCACAGCTTTCAGATCGGAGAATTAAAGAGAGTGAGAGAAAGGAAGAATATTGATGAACTTGATGTTGACTTGTACTAGAATTCAAGGATTTTGGAGCTTGTTCTTAAATCTGGTGGTCTTGAT
Organism: Solanum acaule; assembly: GCA_036250505.1. NCBI lineage: Eukaryota > Viridiplantae > Streptophyta > Magnoliopsida > Solanales > Solanaceae > Solanum > Solanum acaule. Next base: position 10,731 of record JAJOOR010011553.1, on the reverse strand, counting down.
CTTGAGTTGTTGTTGAAGTAGAATGCTTGAGTGCTTGAATTCTTGAACTTGTAACTTGTAGAGAAATCTGTGATGTTTGATCCACGAGATTTCGCTGCTTCTTGTTATAATTATGGTGTGATTTCGGAATTAAAATGACTCATATTTATAATTGTAGAATGAAAGAGTTATGATGAGAACATGCCTCCCTCTTGTCAATATGTTTTAAGTGACATGATGGAGTAGTATTGATAAGTACAGGTTTTCTTCGTCAATTAAATTTAAGTGACATGACATTAATTGATTGGTTGGAACATGTCACTTGTACACACGTGACACATTTTTATTAACCTTTTATTTGCCTAGGCATTTTGTATCATTTTGGCATGTGGCACGGTCCTATTGACTTATTCATTTGACTTAACATGTCACGTCAATTGACAAGTGGCATGTCACGACCCAACCCACCGAGCTGTGCGGGCACCTACTCTGACACCTAAGTAGGAGAACCCTTGATTCTCAATAATTAAAAACAATGAGGAAGATTAAGAAACTAAAATAAAACAATTTCATGGAGACTTTCATAAAATAAGAGCTTTAAAACCATTTGAGTTAAGACTTGTAAAGTAATTAACACCCCAGAGATCTAGTCTAAATAGGTACAAGAGCTACTAAGATTACAAGGTATGAACACAAGACATAACAATACGTAATGGACACAGTTCCCACCACATGGAAGGAAACATAGAAGCTGTTGGAGATTATCTTCGTCTTCACCTATGAGACATCACTGAACCTTCATCCAGACTATGCCCAAAAGGAATAACAAGAGTAGTATCAGTACAAACCACACATACTGGTAGGCATCATCGATCAACCTGATACCCACCCCATGATATAAGAGATCGACCAGTGAAAAACATGCAATAAGACTATTCATTCCTCTACCTTTATATTCACTTGCCTTACCAATTCCAGATATTTGACCTTACACCAGTACTCTTGACCCCATAGTACGTTCTATCAAGGCACACTAACCATATCTATACAAATCCCTTACCGGATAATACAGGTCTAGTCAACAACACCTCATAACACCACCCCAACTCGCAATGACAACATTCATTAACACCTCCCTAGGTAACTCATAACGACACCTGGACCCTTGGTCTCTACTTACCAAATTGCATTCCGATTGGAACCTAACCGTGCCTAATCCATTACACAAACAAATACATCAGACTAAATTACCACACCGCAACCCACACGTATATCCATATATCATGCACCAACCAATTATCTATTCTGGATCAATGAACAATTTCCACATTCTATCAGTATGACAAGTGAATGGTCCTCTCATAGAACCCACACCCAAACTGTTAGTGTACCGAAATATGGTACCCGATCCAAGTTAGTATGCCAGAACGTAGCACCCGATCCAATAGGCATGTTGGTACGTGACATTCGATCGAATGCAGGTTAGTGTGTTGGTACGTGACACTCGATCCAACGTAAGTTAGTGTGTCGGTACGCGACACCCAATCCAATGCAAGTTAGTGTGTCGGTACGTGACACCAAATCCAATCATAAGCACAATCACATCCATAACATAAAATGCCCACATCATTTAGTCAAGTACTCAAGTTCATGCCATGCATTGTTATAATCAATTCATTAGGTTCGTTTATGCTTTTACACATGCATACCATATGCAAATCAATCAACACACATTATACAATCAGGAATCACAATCCATCGCCTAAACCCTAATTCACGAGTTAGAGGTTTTCCTTTATTGTATACATCTGATGAAATACCTAGGAATATTTGTACAACGGACTCTCTTCGGTGCACGAAAGCCTACGCATGATCTCTACCGTCAATTCCAATATACTACGCGGGAAACATCAGATTTATAACTACTCAATTAATAAAACCTAACCTACCTGGGCGCCAAACATTCGCAGAGGGATTGTAGATAAATTTCAGGTTTTCCAAATAACGGGACGGAGAATTTTGATCGAAAATTGGCAAGCTATCTCCATCCCCACACTATAAATCTCTTTCTCCTTCTTTCCCAAGCCTAGAGAAGCCTTTGGAGGGTTTCTGGGGTGTTCCTCGCCTCTTTTAGGTGTTTTTGGAAAAAGGAGAAAATAAGACTTCACGTTATTTACATTCTGTCTCGCCTATCCTACTCTGGCGGCTACTTATCCCGTTGTGGAGTTGTCTCCCTAGCGGCATCTAGCCCGCCCTAGCGTGATAGTGGCCCCAGTATTTTCCTGGTGTTTCGCTTTTCCTAAATAACGACGGTTCAGATCGTTACAATAGATACCAATTTACCCCTCGTTCATCCTCAAACAACTAGTATACGGATCATCACACGTCCTATCTCGGAGTATTTTTAACCTAATGAACTGGCCAATAACGGAACCAAGACGGATGGTGACTTTCAAAATTTGGAACACGAAGGGTGCTATACTCAAAGGGCCAGTTAGGAATTTGAGGCAACACGCGAAGAAAAGAACGTGTCCCATTTACACAGCCTGATCCAGTCAGGGCGGCAGGGCTCCGCCAAGGCAGGGCGCTGTGGCGAGACTTCTCCCGTTGTAGCGGGGGATCATAAACAGTAAAGGGGGGAATGGGGAATGGTTTTCTCATTTCTCTCTTTTTCTCACTCAACTCTCCCAAAATCCTCTCGATTCACTTGCTCTGAATGTCATCTCTAAGGTAAATTTCTTGTTCATTACGCTCTATACTTCAATACTTGATTAACAATGATTGCATGTTGCTACTTAATTGATTAGAAATGATTTTCTGGTAGTTTTTTGAAAATGAACATAGTTGCTTGTTGGTTAGAAAAACAAATGTAGCATGGGCACTCCCCTTACGTCCCCAACATCTCCACAACATCCTGGGCAAAAGGATTTTGCAAAAGTACAAACGAATCGGTACCAAAATGGGTGGGGGAAGTTGAAAGGTTTCTTGGTGAAAAGCTCTGATTTGAACATCATTTAGTGGTTATTTTGCCAAAAATAATCGCATATTTAGGTTCTAAGATACTTAATATACTCTGATCTACTAGAATTCTGTAAAAAATGAGGATTTTGGGATGAAGGGCGCCATGGTCGCGCCTGGTGTTCGTCCCGGATGAAGGTCGTTCTGGCGGCCTCCTTCTCGCTGTAGCGGCCTTCCTCATCCCGCTCTGGCAGGATTTGGGCCGCTGTGGTGGGACATAGGAAATCAGTGGCCTGCATCCCTTAAAGATAGAAAATTTCCTTTCCCCTTAAACCAGATACTGTCTAATCCCATCGTGTTCTAACGTATACTTTCCAACTTTTGCAGGCTTCTCTAAATGACTGGTATCAACGAGGAAAATTTGCCTTTCGTCCGGTTTCCCGATGCTGCCAGTCGGGAAAGGCATAACGACTATCTGAACAACAAATTTTGTTGCGAGAGAGGCTTGGTCTTACTTATACTGGAGTAGAAGGCGCCTGCCTTTTATGCTCGCCTGATGGAGTTCGAATGGGCTCCACTAACTGAGGCTCCCCCTGCTGCATATTCCGACTGGGTGAGGGAGTTCTATGACATTCTACCTACCGTTTGCTGGGACAATCCCCATCCTACCATTTGCATCCGGGGAGTAGATATCCCCCTGAACGCTGCAGTCATTAATGAAGTACTAGAGGTGCCCGAGGTCTCAAACTCGGAGTACGAGGTCAAGCTGAGGGAGATGGATCTGGGCTGGTTGAGGGATACGCTGGTAGAGCCTATGCGTCAGGAAAGGGTTTATTGGCCTACTACATAGGGCATCACTAGCATGGACTGGTTACCAGATGCTAAGAGGTGGCTGCACTTGGTTACTAGGAGGATCCGCCCGTCAGGCAACCGCATCGACGTGTCATTTCCTCGAGCTTTGGTGGTGGCGTGCGTTGTGCCGGGCATTGAGCTAAATGTGGGGGTGCAGATTATCTCAAAATGGAAGATGTTCTATCGAGGTAACAAAAAGGCATTCTTCCATCCAGGAATTGTGACCGCGCTGTGCAAATAGGCGGGGGTGCGCCTCTTATACACTGATGAGGTACTTCCTATGGATCCCCCCCCCCCTTTCATCCTCTTTTGGTTAGGCAGGGTTCCACTCTCGGAGAAAGAGGAGGAGGACGGACAGGGTCGGTAGCAGTCAGATGGATGACGAGGGAGGGGAAGACAATGCAGGCATCAACACTCTTCCCTCCCGGTCCCAACCCCCACTCTCAGGTGCACAGGTGGAGGAGGATTTAGCGGTTGTCCGAAGGAGATTGGGACATTCCTTTTCTAGAACTACCTCGATTCTACCCAACACTGCCCTGGAGGTCAAGATGCTCCACCGTGAGCTGCTCCAGGATAGGAGGAAGGGCCTGGAGAGGCATACACTGATTGTCCAGATGTGGAAGACCCTAAAGGTGATATTTTCTTATGTTTCCCTCGGACAAGAGATTCCCCGAGTCAAGGAAGGACACTTTCGGCAGTTTACCCTCCTGGACGAGGCCGTGATTGGTTTGGTACCCCCTGAGGACCTCGACTTCGATGATGACACCACCCTATCGCATGGATCTTGACTTGGATTTTCGCCCCTTTTTGGGCTTGTAATGAACATTACTTTCTTTTCGTTTGCCTTACTTTTTGTTGCACATGGATGCTGGTTTTTCTGTTGTTTTTCGCAGCCAATAACTAAATGCTAGGTTTTTATAATCTATATTCGGTTGTTGAGAATTGATTTCAATTGCGGGGGTTAGTCCATACACGTTTAGGGTCTATTTGAGTGACTTAGGAAAACAGAGAAGACAGGGCTGAGGTTCTGTCTCGCCCTGTCCTGCTCTGGCGGTTTCGCCCTGGCGGAAATAATCCCACCCCAGCGGCTCAGACGGAGACAGAAACCAAGCCAATAAAATTTTGGGGTTTTTCTCGTTCCTAAATTCCCCATAGATTACTAGGCTATAACTAAGCAATTTAGGATAATCCTCTTGGCTAGGATAGTCATTGTCTACCCCCGGGTCAACCCAACGGGGTACACCCCAAATTTATTCCCAAAATTTCCACACAACAAATATGCACATCCCCAGGATACGCCCAGACACTCACACGGTTATTAGTTGGTCGCAATGCACATCCAGATTCCCTTTTTTGAATCACCTTGTAGATTATCTAGACCTTCGCACCAAACTTAGTGGTGACTTTTCCTTCCAACAACAAGTTCACGAAACTCAAGAATCACAACTCGCACAGTTTCGAATATTTAGCCTAGCATGCTGCATATATCAAACCTTAAACACACATTTATTGTGCACATAGTCATATCATCACATCCAAGCAAATACAAATTTTACATTCACAGTTACTTCAGACCACAAGAAGCACGCATTCACAGTTTCAAGTTACAACTCACAGACAAGTCCAAATTCTTAATTAGTTCATTTCATAGATGACCATTACTGGTCGTCCATGTGTTTATGCAGCCCCTAGTGTCAGATACCAATTGGAACCTTCTCAGTTCCATTTTAACTTGCTCGTGTCCCTTCAGCCCTGATTACGGTGTCTAGTTCACTTCGTTGAGAAACCAATTGGAATCGGGAGATACCAATTGGAATTAACTCATACCACAAGCGACAACCCGCACGAAAGGAGAGAAAAGATGGAACAACTTCCTAGAATGCTTCTGAAGATTAGATGTGGACGTCAACACACCCATCCGTAAGAGTCTACTCCACATTTTATCTTGTACGGGGAGACCGATAGCCCGGGCTCTCATACTAATTTGTCACGACCCAACCCACCGAGCCGTGCGAGCACCTACTCTGACACCTAAGTAGGAAAACCATTGATTCTCAATAATTAAAAACAATGCGGAAGATTAAGAAACTAAGATAAAACAATTTCATAGAGACTTTCATAAAATAAGAGCTTTAAAACCATTTGAGTTAAGACTTGTAAAGTAATTAACACCGCAGGGATCTAGTCTAAACAGGTACAAGAGCTACTAAGGTTACAAGGTATGAACAAAAGACATAACAATACGTAATGGACACAGTTCCCACCACATGGAAGGAAACATAAAAGCTGTTGGAGATTACCTTCGTCTTCACCTATGAGACATCACCAAACATGCATTCAGACTATGTCCAAAAGGCAAAGCAAGAGTAGTATCAATACAAACCACATGTACTGGTAGACATCATCAGTCAACCCGATACCCACCGCATGATATAAGAGATCGACCAGTGAAAAACATGCATTAAGACTACTCATTCCTCCACCTTTATATTCACTTGCCCTTACCAATTCTAGATATTTGACCTTACACTAGTACCATTGACCCCATAGTATGTTCTATCAAGGCTCACTAACCGTATCTATACAAATCCCTTACAGGATAATACACGTCTAGTCGACAACACCGCATAACACCACCCCAACTCACAATGACAACATTCATTAACACCTCCCTAGGTAACACATAAAGACACCTGGACCTTTGGTCTCTACTTACCAAATCGTATTCCAATTGGAACCTAACCGTTCCCAATCCATTACACAAATAAATACATCCGACTAATTTACCACACCGCAACCCACATATATATCCATATATCATGCACCAACCAATTATCAATTTCGGATCAATGAACAATTTCCACATTCTCAGAAATACATCAGTATGACAAGTCAATGGTCCTCTCACAGAACCCACACCCAAACTATTAGTGTACCAGAATGTAGTACCCGATCCAAGTTAGTGTGTCGGAACGTAGCACCCGATCCAATAGGTATGTTGGTACGTGACATCCGATCCAATGCGAGTCAATGTGTCGGTACGCGACACTCGATCCAACATAAGTTAGTGTGTCGGTACGCGACACCCGATCCAATGCAAGTTAGTGTGTCGGTACGTGACACCTTATCCAATCATTACAATCATAAGCACAATCACATCCATAACATACAATGCCCACATCATATAGTCAAGGGCTCAAGTTCATGGCATACATTGTTATAATCAATTCATTAGGTTCGTTTACGCTTTTATCAGATTACATATACGCATGCATACCGTATGAAAATTAATCAACACACATTATACAATTAGGAATCACAATCCATCGCCTAAACCCTAATTCACAAGTTAGAGGTTTTCCTTTACTATATATTTCTGCTGAAATACCAAGGAATATTTGTACGACTGACTCTCTTCGGTGAACGAAAGCCTACGCAAGATCTCTACCGTCAACTCTAATATACTACGCGGGAAACATCAGAATTATAACTACTCAATTAATAAATCCTAACCTACCTGGGCGCCAAGCATTCGCAGAGGGATTGTAGATAAATTTCTACTTTTTCGGATGATGGGATGGAGGATTTTGACCGGAAATCCGCAAGAAATCGCCATCCTCATGCTAGAAATCTCTTTTTCCTTTCTTCTAAAGCCTAGAGTAACCTTTGGAGGGTTGCTGAGGTGTTTCTCGCCTCGTTTAGGTGTTTTTGGAAAAAAGAGAAAATAAGACTTCGCGTTATTTACATTATGTCTTGTGTCACGCCCCAAACTCGAGCGGCGCAACTGGCTCCTAATGCCAAAACTTAGGCCCGACTCGACCCTGCTGAACCATTTGCTACTAGCGCATGGTAGCCACATGCAATCAAGAAAACAAACAAGTATATCTCGGCATAAAACTAAGCCATCAACTGGCAAGGACCCTGTCAACTGATCTATAAAAGAAACAACTACTCCCAGGATATCATATAAATAAATAGCCAACTAGCACAGAAGTCCTGATTGGGCCGTTGAGGCCACCATGATATCTATACCAAAACTAAAAGCAGGTATATATCAATACAATACATCAAATAGCTCAAAAGCTTTAGCAAACCAACAACATAAGCCAATATGGCCATAACGTAGCTATACACCCCACACACTAGTCTACAAGACTCTAAGAGTAGTAAAGATTGGCGGGACAGGGGACCAGCCTACCCATAAAGATATACACAACAAAAGGTAACAAACCTCTCAACTCTGGCAGCTGCGGAGGAAAGGGGCTAGCCAACCGGATAAAAGTCAATCCTACTGCTGAGGAGGTCTACTCGGTCGTCTGTCAGGACCTGCATACATGAATGCAGCACCCCCAAGGAAATGGGGCGTCAGTACAAAATAATGTACAGAGTATGACAGGCAATAGACTATGAATAGGTATCCTGATATACTGGAATAATCTGATAAATAAACCAAGGATAAAATAAGTGTACTGACTTGCTCCTAAATCTAAACTTATCAAATATAATAAAACAACAATCTAACCAAGCCCCCATAAGCTCGGCAGGTACAAACAACACACAAGACCACCTACTCAAGCCCCCATAAGCCCGGAAGGTGCCAATCAACCTATATTCCCCTATCGATAGTCCCCTAGCCTCGTAGGCAGTCACATAGCCCTCTTAGGTATTAATATAGCCCCGTAGGCAGCACATAGCCCTTTTAGGCATCAACATAGCTTATAGAAAACACATAGCCCTCTTAGGCAACAACATGGCCCTGTAGGAAGCACATAGCCTTCTTAGGCATCAATATAACCTTGTAGGCAACTCATAGCCCTTTTAGGCATCCATATAGCCCTGTAGGCAGAACATTTCCCTTCTAGGCATAGATCACATCCCTGTAGCTAACCACAATAGCCCCAAGGGAAACAATAACAATTTAATCGCTAAAAGCGAGCAATTTAGTTATAAGCAACCTATACAAATAGCCACTCAGTCGTGTCCAACATAGGGATGCTACTAACTGAAAAAGAATCCCGACAAGGGAGGATTATATCAACTCGAGCAGCCAACAATCAACAATAATGGCTACAAGTGTAACAAGGATAACAACCCAATTACATTGCTCCTAAGCTTTAAGGAAACATTTCGTAAGTAGGGAATAGCCTTAACATACCTTTCCAATGAACACTCGAAAGACTGTAGTTCCTTCACGAAAGTTGTTCCTTATGTCCTAAGCTTCGCAAACACTATATATACACAAATGGTACACACCTATAAATAGTTCATAATTAATATTAAATCGGCAGATTTGCCATATTGCCCCAACTTGTCAAAACGTCCGTAGAAATTCATAAAAACAACCATAAAAGAGTCTCGAGATGATTACCTTAGTTAACCAAGTGTAAACCTTGAAGAAACACCAATAACTACAAATTTATATATTCAAAAACCAGCTCCAATGCAGCTAATAGAAGGGAAAAACGATTGCCACGTGTAGGGATTACGTTACTAGGCACGGGGGCAATGTTTAATGGTAGAAATCGTCAAAAACTAACCATCATCATGCTAGAACTCCATAGGAACCCTCTCTAAGCTTTCTCTTTTGTTTTGGAACTGAAATGAAATGTTTTCATGGCTTAAAACGTTAAATAAGCCGACATACCATATTTTTACCTGACCCAGATTCTGCCCCGGTAGTCCCTAGTAAAACCCTCATAACTTTTTATTCTGATGTCGATTTGATACGGGGTTTTGTGCGTTGCAAACTAGACTCGTAGGCCTTCGATTTAATGGGTGATAGGCCTTCTAAATCTTTATATATTGGGAGAAAACATCCAAGATATTTGACCCAAATTTTAGAGAAATCTTTAAAAAGGAACTTACGATAAGTTCCGCCAACTTTTATTTTGCCACTTACTTAACTTCAAAACTTGAGATACAACCCTTGAAAACTTAAAATATGACATACCACATCATTTTTAATTTATTACTCACCCTCCTTGTCTTTCCACGAAGATACGAGTTAATTTAGACGTTTTGAAAAGTCGGGGTGTTACATCCTCTCCCCTTAGAAACATTCTTCCTCGAATCACACGGTTAAGTTTGTCACTATCCAGGAACCTAAAATACAAAAAGTCTAACTTAGGCATTTCACATGACGACATAAATTGATAAGCATTATAGCTCCGCAATAATAGTGTGAGCAAATATACAACGACAACCACAATAATAATAAGCAACAATATAAAATAATCAGATAGGTATCTCATCTCACTGCACCAATATAAACTGATATTCCATCTCCCTAGGATATGAAACAAGTGAGGATATTTGGACCCCATGCCATCCTCAGCTTCCCAGGTCACTTCTCTATTCTTGTTTCTCTACAATACTTTAACCGAAGCCACCTCTTTGGTCCTCAATTTACGGACCTGCCGATCTAATATGGCAACTGGAGTTTCCTCGTAGGACAAATCCTCTGTGATCTGAACATCCTCAATTGGGACAACCTAAGAAGGGTCTCCTATGCACTTCCGTAGCATAGATACATGGAAAAAAATTGGATGAACAGATTCTAGCCCCGAAGGCAATTCTAACTTATAAGCCACTCGTCCTACCCTCCGAAGGATCCGGTATGGCCTAATGAATCTTAGACTAAGTTTGCCTTTTTTTGCCAAATCTCATAACCCCCTTCATAGGCGAGACTTTTAGGAATACCCAGTCAGCGATGCTAAACTCTAAGTCCCTTCGTCATACATTTGAGTATGACTTCTGTCGGCTTTAAGCTGTTAGCAACCTCTCCCGTATGAGCTTGACCTGCTCCACTGTCTACTGTACTAAGTCGGGTCCAATCAACCCTGATTCACCTACCTCGAACCATCCAATGGGGGATCTACATTTTCACCCATACAAAGCCTCATAAGGTGCCATCCCGATGCTGGAATGATAACTATTATTGTA